>JAHWXV010855316.1:0-12468 GCA_024586415.1 Phrixothrix hirtus
TCAAGAATTTAGGTAAAATCGAATGACCGGAAGTGCAGAGTTACATTCTATTTATTAACTTTGCTGTAGTTTCGATCTACTTAGTTAAATTAGTTTGCTAGATTTATAGTAAAATAGTTATTTAGAATAAAAAAGAGATATACATTGCCATATTAAGAAGCAAAAAGTAGTTTTCTTTATTCAATGACTTTGAATAGGTGGATAAAATAATCAACATGACACAATAGAAAAAATATTAGTCCAGCTAGGACAGCTTACGGTTTGGCAGAGTTGAGAGGATTTAAGTTGTATTGATTCTTGTGTATGCCTGTTGAGAAAGGAGTCGCCAACCTAAATAAAGCTAAAAAGTTATCTATGAATGGATGTAGTGAAATCTTGGTGGTTTCAAAAGTACAAAAATTTTATAAATTAAATACACAAAAAAATTGGAACAAAACAAATAGGCGGCCCACAGTTTTTGTTTATCTATTAATTACTGTACTAGTAACAAAACCAAAGTAATTAATTAGATTACTCAAAATCTGTGGTTTAACAATGTAAAAAACTGTAGACTTTCAATCAAGAGTACAATCAAACTGCGTTAAACAATCTGACATTTAATTATAAACTAACAAATAAAAAATTGCTAAATTTAACAAAGAAGTTTATTGTGTCTAATAGGAAGACCAATTTTCAAAATAATCACCCAGATAAAAAGAAAGACATCAAAATCTTAACTTAGGCTAGCATTAAATAATTAATATCGTTATTATAAAACATCATCTTGACATGCAAAACTTTTAATTTGACCTTTAAATACTTTCCAAAATTACTATTAAGGTTCAGCACACAACCTATATGAAACGAAGTCAAGACTTGTATTGACACCTATGTGTACAGATAACACTTTCTCGATTACACAGCACGTTATAAAACTATAAACATATAGTTTTTAAAATAGCTATATGAAATAAAATTAAGTATTTTTTTCAAAGATGCCTTTATAAGACATTCTTTTAAAACAGTTTTAAATAATTTAAAATTTGACCAATTTTGTCTTTCATTCTTTTGCTGCAACAAAAAAAATTCGCAACACTCGAGATTTGTTAACTCAAAATTATAAACAATTAAATGTCTAACTCCATACAGAAAAAATCTGGTGTGGGATAACACAACTTTCTCTTGCAAATGGTGTCTGCAAATGATTAAATTATTATTTACGTTTATTTTGGAAACGATAATTGCAACGATCACCCATCCAAGTTACTGGACACATAAACGACTGTTTAACTTCAGACATTTTTTCTGATAACTTACTTCAACGCATTTCTTCACAGAGATTGTTAAGTTCGCGTAAAAGGGAATTAAAGACGTAATAACCGTAGCAAGTTAAAAAAAATGTTATACCTGTTTTCGAGTAAATGGCAAAAACACTTGAAAATTGCAACAATAAAGTGGCACTTCCGGTCATTCAATTTTAACTAAATTGTTCATGTATCACATGCGGAAGATAAAAAACTTGAATATAAAATTTCATTTTTATATGGTGCTTAGTTTTAGAGATATGTTGTTCAAAATTAATACTTCAAGTACTTCCGGTTTATTAGAGAAACTGCTTAGTACATATAAAACAGAATTAAGTACCTAAAAAATATACTAAATTTTAAAAAAATTGTTACTGCCGATTTCATGAAAATCGCGAAAAATGAATCTCCGGAAAATATCTAAAAATGACAGAAATTAAGTGGAACTTCAGGTTTTTCGATTTTAACCAACTTCTTGAATTGGCATACAAACGTAGTTATGACCCAAAATATAAATTTTCATTTAGCTAGGACTTTTAGTTTCATAGTTATTTTATTTAGAGTTAACAGTGAAGGTACTTCCGGTTACTCGGTTTACGGACAACTTTCTAAGAAATAGCTTAAATTATATGAAAGGTCATTAAATGGATATGAAATTCTATAAGTTCTGAAAAAATCGTTAGAGCCGATTTCAAGAAAATCGCGAAAAACGAAAAATTCGGAAAATACCTTAAAATAAGAGAAATAAAGTTGTACTTCTAGTTATTCGAATTTAACCAAATTCTTGATATAGCATGGGAAGGTAGTTTGGACCTCTAATATAAATTTTTATTTATCTAGGACTTTTAGTTGCAATGGCGAGGGTACTGCCAGTTACTCATTTTACGGAAAATTTTCTGAGAAACCGTCTCAATTATACCAAAGGACATTAAATTTTTTAGAAATAAAATAAATTTAAAACAAATCGTTAAAGCCGATTTCTAGAAAATTGCGAAAAACCAAAGAATGAGAAGAGTAAAGCGACACTTCCGGTTTTCCGATTTTAATGAAATTATTGCGGTCACATGTCCAGGTGGATACAAACTTAAATATAAAATTTTGTTTATATACAACTTTCCGTTTTTGAGATATCTTGTTCACACACACACACACACACACACACACACACACACACACCGCTCACGCGCACACACACACAGACCAATTTTCAAAAACATCATTTTCATACACAGGGGGCCGAAAAACATGTATTTCCGCTAAAATTTTGGATGAAAACAATAGTTTCTCTATACTATATTTCATATAGGTAAGAGAAAGTAAAAAGAATTACTTTTCAAAACGGTGATTACCAAATGTTCTCAAAACCATAAACCCTAATTTTGTTATTTCAAATTAGACGGAGTAGAGTTTTTATTATAAAGTCCCTGCTTAAATATAAGTAAATAACAAAATGTGGCTTAATTTTGTTTACTTTGCTACACTATGATTTAAAATAGAACTAAATAAATTTAAATTTAAACAACTTTACAGGTAAACCTTAAATGACATTTTTCAATTTAATTGTTCAGAATTGAAACATTTTGAATTATACACATTACATGATAGAAATGGTACACTGACCTGTAGAAACTTCAGTAGTTAGTGTCTTAATCATTAGGAAAATTCACAATTGGAATTATTGAAGGTGGGTAGTCTTTTAATCAGTGAGTCCTCAAGCTAGTAAAGGCTCTAGTGCAGAACTCTTAAGTACCATTATCAAAGCCAAAGAGATCCTAGGTTAATGCTTTACTTTAATGCGATCGACAACTAGCTACTTGTTGCGGACCCGTCTTTATTTTTAATTCCGGTTTTAAAAATGCAAATCCAAACTTACTAGAATCAAATCCATTAGACAGCAACTAACTGATTTCAACGAAACATAGGTCCATGTTTCCCCAATTTAAAATTAAAACATAAATTGGTATAAAACCATACTATACCAATCAAACCGATCTAAAACATCTATGTAGAACACAGATCTCCAAAATTTAACATATTGTAACAAATACACCGATAACAATGAAACACATGTTATTCCATCAAGAGGGCCAAGCAGTCTGTTGTATACAAGCTCTCAAATATACGATGGTGCCACATTATCTACGTATATGACCTAACGATATCCAAACAATTCGGTAGTCAATTACAAAAAATAAAATGTACAATTGAAATAATTAAAACCCAATTATTCTAACTAAATGTTATCAATTATTGACTATAGTTTTATCTACATAACTAAATTATGTCACCAAAATTTGAACTGTTACATTTACATAATATCAAAAATAAAAACAAAATTTATTTACAATATTATAACTACCTGTTTTACACTAAATCACCTCTATATGCAGGCCCTTTCTTTTTTAATATATTACCTGACAGAGTGAACATGTGTAACTGCACTGCTGTTTTCAATATGAAATTGAAGTCTTCTACAAACAACTGTTTTTATACCCTAAATAATTTTAGTGAGTTCTATGATAATTATAATAAGAATCAGTTGTTATCTGTTTGTTATTCATTTTACTGCACTACAACTGATGAATATTAAACGTGTAATGTTTTTTGTCACTTATTGTAATGTTTTTTTGATTTTTAATAATTTTTTATCTACCATCTATCTATTTTCAATTGCTACAGCTAGTTTATTGATCTTCCCTGTTATCAGTGTAATGGGCATATACATATTTGACTAAAAACCGGAATCTGTACAACAATATTACAGTAAGAAATAAATTTGTTCTTAGATCATTAGATCAATGCAATGCATTGCATTCCCCATACTGGAAACAGGCCAAAAATAGAAACTTAAGTAATACCAACTTTGAAGAAGACTTTCAACGCTGTTATAATGTAGTGAAAAGGAAAGTGACATTAAAGTTTCCATCCAACGCTCAGGCACCACGAGGCATATCACCTGCAAAAAAAATCCCATCATAAATGATCTTGTCCCAAAAATTCAGGAAAATCATAGACAGTTTTAGTTAGATCTTCCTGAAAATAAGCAGTAAAGGATCTTCTCAAAAATGGCCTTTAATTAAAAATTTAATATAACTAATATTTTTTAATAGAATTTGTATAAATATTTTTAAATTGAATAAAATTACTTTATAAAGAGTATAAATTTGATTCAACACAACAAAAATTATTCAGTTTGACAAAAAATGAATAAAACAATGTATTGTCTATTACACTCTATTGCTCAATGTTTTTAGTGCATTTCTTTGCACAAAAGACATTGCCATAACAATTGAACTAAAAATATGAAGTAGACATTAAATTACATTATATCACACAAATAGAGAGGAAACATTAGGCAAGGGATTTATCTTTAAAACTAAATATCTTGAAAGTGTAATTTTGACAATACATTGTTTTGCCTTTTCATGGTAGATATGGGTTTTTAAACTAGATTTTTGAAGGCACTATTACTACATTGAGAACATTTAAAAGATTTTTCCCCAGTATGCGTTTTGAAATTAAATTTTTGAAATGCACTGAGAACAATTATAGATATGAATACACCCAATTTCTCAATATATTATTTAAACGATTTTTCTCCAGTATCAGTAGACATGTGTTTTTAAACTAGACTTGTGTGAAAGGCACTGCACTGAGAACATTTAAAAGATTTTTCCAAAGTACGGGTAAGCATATGATTTATTAAAGTATTCATTAATGGCATTATAACTACACTAAGAACAATTAAAGGCTTTTTCTCTAGTATCAGCAAATATTTGATTTATAAATGGAAACATAATTATGCTGAGAACACTGAAACGGTTTTTCTCCAGTATGAGTAAACATGACTATTCCAACCTGATTTCTGAATGGTACTATATATAACTACACTGAGAACATTTAGAGGATTTTTCTCCAGTAAATGTGACAAATAAAACTATAATTACACTGAGAACATTTAAGATATTTATACAGTATGAGTATACATGATTTTATTTTTTCTTACCTATATGAAATATATTATAGAGAAAGCATTGTTTTCGTCCAAAATTTTCGATGTCGAAGTTTTAGTGGAAATACACGTTTTCAGGTCCCCTGAGTCAGAAAATCATGTTTTTAAAAATTGGTCTGACTGTGTGTATGTGTGTGTGAACAGAATATCTCAAACGAAAAGTCGTAGATAAACGAAATTTTATATTTGAGTTTGTATCCATCCTCGCAAGCAACTGCAACAATTTCACTACAATCAAATAACCGGAAGTGTCACTTTACTCTCACAATTTTTTGGTTTCTCGCGATTTTCTCGAAATCGGCTCTAACGATTTTTTAAAAAATATATTGTATTTCTTAACCATTCAATGCCCTTTCTCAGAAAAATGGTCATAAAATGAGTAACCGGAAGTACTCTTACCATTAACTATGAATAAAATAACTATGAAACCAAAAGTGCTAGATAAATAAAAATTTATAGTTGAGACCCTAAGTACCTTTGTATATAAAATTAAGAATTTGGTTAAAATTCAATAACCAGAAATGCAACTTTATTTCTAGTATTTTTAGGTATTTTCTGAATTTTTTGTTTTTCGCGATTTTCTCGAAATTGGCCCTAACGATTTTTTTAAAACTAATTGCATTTGATACCCATTTAATGACCTTTCATATAATTTAGGTTATTACTCAGAAACATTTCCGTAAATTGAATAACCGGAAGTACCTTCACCGTTAACTCTAAATAAAATAACTATGAAACTAAAAGTACTAGTTGAATGAAAACTTATTTATATTTATGGTCATAACTGCCTTTGTATACCAAATCAAAAGAATAACCAAATTCTAATTTTCTTGAAATTGGCCTTAACGATTTTGTTTTTAAACTTAGTATATTTCTTACCTACTTCATTCCATTTTATATGAACTAAGAAGTTTCTCTTAATGAGTTTTCAAAAAGCAAGGAACCGGAAGTACTTAAAGTAGTAATTGTGAACAACATATCTCAAAAAGTGACTTTCTGCAACAATGTATTAAATTCTACTATATACAAATCTCTCTCATATAATGTTATTTATTATTTACAGTTTAAAAGCATTTACCATTGTTAGTTAAGGTTTTATGTATATATTTTTGTTGTTTTTGTTTTTTACTATATTTTTTCTGTAATTATGATTTTGTAAAGATATATTTTCCGTTAATAAATATTATTATTATAAAACTAAACATCATGTAAAAGTGACATTTTATATAAGTCTTTCATTATCCGCACATGAGACGTTAAAGAGTTTAGTTAAAATTGAATTACTGGAAGGGCCACTTTATTCTTGGGATTTTTGAGTTTTTTTTGCATTTTTCTCAAAAACAATTATAACATTTTTTAAAACTTTCTACGGGTATTAGCTTTCAATGCCCTTTTATGTGAACTTAACAGTTTTTCTGAAAAAATGCGTTGAAGCAAGTTATCAGAGAAAAATTTTGGAGTTAAGCAGCCTTTCGTGTGTTTAGTAACTTGGATGGGTGACCATTACAATTATTGTTTCCAAAATAAACATAAATAGTAATTTAATCATTTGTGGACACTATTTGCATATCGATGTGCGTAAGAGAAAGTTATGTGTTCTCTCACACCAGATTTATAAATTTGTCTTCTGAATGGTACTAGTAACTGCACCCAGAACATTTAAAACATCTCTCCAGTATGTGTAAGCATATGACTTTTTAAACTAGTTTTAGAAATGGAACTATAATTACATTCAGAACATTTAAAAGCTTTTATACTATCTGACTAAGCATGTGCTTTTTTAAATTAGGCTTGTGAATGGCATTATAACTATACTGAGAACATTTAAAGGGTTTTTCTGTAGTGTGAGTAAGCATATGCATTTTGATATTAGACTTTTGAAAAGCACTATAACTACACTGAGAACATTTAAAGGAGTTATCTCCAGTGTGAGTAAGCAAATGATATTTCAAACTAGACTTGTGAATGGAACTAAAATACACTGACAAGTTTTCAAAGATTTTTCCATAGAGAACATTTAAAAGGTTTTTCTTCAGTATGAGTTAACAAATATTTTAAACTAGAGTAGCGAATGGAACTAAAATTACACTGAAAACATTAAAAAGATTTTTCTCCAGTATGACTACGCATATGACTGCTTAAACTAAACTTGTGAATAGAACTAAAATTACAATGAGCACATTTAAAAGGCTTATCTCCACTATGACTAAGCATATGGGTTTTGAAACTAGATTTTTGAAAGGCACTATAACTACAATGAGAACATTTAAAAGATTTTTCTCCAGTATGAGTAAGCAAATGGTATTTTAAACTAGACTTGCGAATGGAACTAAAATTACACTGAGAACATTTGAAAGATTTTTCTCCAGAATGAGTAAGTGTATGATTGCTTAAACTAGACTTGTGAATAGAACTAAAATTACAATGAGCACATTTAAAAGGTTTTTCTCCACTATGACTAAGCATATGGGTTTTGTAACTAGATTTTTGAAAAGCACTATAACTACACTGAGAACATTTAAAAGATTTTTCCCCAGTATGAATAAGCATATGCGTTTTGAAATTAGATTTTTGAAAGGCACTATAACTACAATGAGAACATTGAAATAATTTTTCTCCAGTATGAGTAAGCAAATGATATTTTAAACTAGACCTATGAATAAAACTGAAATTACACTGAGAACATTTAAAAGATTTTTCCCCAGTATGAATAAGCATATGCGTTTTAATATTAGACTTTTGAAAGGCACTATAATTACAATGAGAACATTTAAAAGATTTTTCTCCAGTATGAGTAAGCAAATGATATTTTAAACTAGATTTATGAATGAAGCTGAAATTACACTGACAACATTTAAAAGATTTTTCTCGAGTATGAGTACGCATATGACTGCTTAAACTAGACTTGTGAATAGAACTAAAATTACACTGAGAACATTTAAAAGATTTTTCTCCAGTATGAGTAAGCATATGCATTTTGAAATTCCTCCTGTGAACAGCAGTATAAATACACTGAGAACATTTAAAAGCTTTTTCTCCAGTATGAGAAAGCGAATGATATTTTAAACTAGACTTGTGAATGGAACTAAAATTACACTGAGAACATTTAAAAGATTTTTTTCCCGTGTTGATACACTGTTGTATTGCATTATTCTTTTGAATATTGTAAGAATTAGACTGAGAATTACTTTGCAAAGAGCTTTCACTATCAGACAAATCCATTTCTTCTGTTTTAATTTCCTCTTTACCAATCGAAGTAGAACTTTCATATAAATAAAAATTTTGAATACATCTAACCGTAGATGAACCATGGGCTTGAAAAGGTTCTTTACTTTCATTACATTTACAAATAAATTTATATATACTGTTCATGACATCAGAACAGTTGATACATAATATTGCCTTTGAATTGAAACGTAAATCCTGTTGATAAAATAGTTAATATTAAATAGAAATAAAACAATATAAGCTTACCAATTCGGGACAACAACTGTATAATTTTTTACGAAATGGTATTTTGTCTTCATTCAATTGAATAGAATCTATATAGATCGTCGACAAACTGTCCTTCAATAACCAGCAACATATTCTACATCTGTTAGGAAATAACGTATTATAATTATTCATAAACACATTGGCAGGCATTGTTTTAACAATCCTAGACGAACTTCTTGAATTTTCCGTCATTCGTACAAACTAAGCATGTACAGCTCATTAAAGATAAATGTAACCTTGATAAATGCAATGGTCATCAATCGAAAATTCGCCTGATGCTGCGTCCTCACTGGTAAATATTTACGTGCGTGTTGAATTTATGGGTGCGTTCAAGATATGTAGAAGTTCTCAAGCGGTTACGTAGCGGCTCCCAATTTCGTCAAAAAGTTTGATTTGCTACTTTTTCGCTACTAATAATCACATGGTGGAGCCGTCGCCCTTTTAATGAGCATATAAAATTTACGCTACTTGTCCTACATCTTAGGAGCATATTTATTTAATTTCAGATTATAAACAGTATTGGTTTAAATCTTTAAATATATTTTGGATTAGACATGGAAAATTTAATTAGACAGCAATATATGTACGACTGTGTTGTTTATACCATTGTAGATACTGCTGAAATTCATAACAAATCATTAAAACGCAATAATTAAGTTAAGTAAATTGTGCGCGGCAAAAATTGTATTTGAATGAACATTTTTAGTGTATTTTAGTACGAATTATGTTACCTAGCGATAACTATACCCGATCCATTCCTGATACGATCTTAAATTCGTATCCTGGACGCAAATTTTTAACTGCCCGACCATCGAAAATTTGTGTCGTTCGTTGTGCGCGTCTGCTCAAGTTGTTATTGCGTGTTTCTTGAGTAAATGACAGAATTGTTTTAGGTTTCACTAGACGAAAAAAAAATATTATTATGGATTTATTCAGGGAAGATATTTTACTATTAATCCAGGAATATCGTAAACATCGTAACCTAACGGATC
Source organism: Phrixothrix hirtus (assembly GCA_024586415.1). Classification (NCBI taxonomy): domain Eukaryota; kingdom Metazoa; phylum Arthropoda; class Insecta; order Coleoptera; family Phengodidae; genus Phrixothrix; species Phrixothrix hirtus. The sequence goes on from JAHWXV010855316.1 coordinate 9,783, forward strand.
CAAAGGATAAATTTCATTACAACAAAAATAAATCAGCTGATTCTTGGGAAGAAATTGGAAGAGCTTTTGATGTTGACGGTGCACAAGCAAAACAAAAAATATTAAGTTTATTAGGCTCTTATAGAAGGGAAAAATCCAAAGGCAAGAAAACCGCTGGAACAGGGAAAGGTAAAGAATTTTTGTATAGAAAATAAAATATTTGACCCCCACTAACTTTTTTATTTTTTGTCCTAGAAACAAAATGTAAAAACATATAAGAGAATTTTAAGAGGTTTTTGGTTTGGTTAGCCACGTTTTTTATAAACACTTTGTATAAAATGTAATAATGGCACCAAATAGCTCTTAAAATTCTCTTTACATGTTTTTTAAATTTTGTTTCTAGGCTAAAAAAAGTTAGTGGGGGTGTCAAATATTTCGTGAACACCCTGTATATACACGGATTTTTAAGATCAAGACTACTTATTAATGTTTTCTTTATTTTTATTCAGGTGCTGAGGAAGTGTACAAATCAGAATGGTTTGCGTTCAAAAGCTTCGCCTTTCTTAGTGACAAGGACAGACCTAGAGAATCTATGAACTTTGAGGATATATGTGTAAGTAAAACATCTTGACTGATTGAATTTTAAAATTTTTTGTTAATAATTAGTTAACACGTAAAGCTGTGGACAGTAATAGTATTTTGACTTTCTGTAAGTAAGATAACTAATGCAGGATATAAAGTGATATTACTAAGCATATTCAGTCTGCCATGCAACTGTATCAGCTGAGGTAAAATAATTGTCAAATTCGGGGTAGGGTTTTGATCGCTTCAAAACTTTCAGAAGTTTTTGTTTGTCTCCAGGTACCCCCTACAAACTCTCCATTTTGTTCAAAATCGAGTGTTCCAGGTGGTATATAAATATTGTTTGAAGTTTTGCTTTTCCTTAAATAATTATGCAGATATAGTATAGCCATTACAACAACTTCAGCTTTTTTGGTTTCCAAAAGGTGCGGTTTTCTCAATTCTCTGAATACCGATGAAATAATGCCAAACACATTTTCTATCACCCTTCGTGCACGGCTAAGATTAAAAATTCTTTCCTTTGACCCTTTTGGGTGAGTTCCAGAATAAGGCTTCACAATTGTTTTTGTCAGGGAAAAAGCCTCGCCACCTACGAAAACGTAAGGCAGTTTTGTTTGCTTTCGAGGTAAACTTTTGGGTAGCGGCATATTCAAAGTATTGTTCTTAATTTTCCGATAAAGCGTAGTGTTTTGAAAGACTCCTCCGTCCGAAATGCGACCTTGACAGCCTACATCAACATACAAAAACTTGTAATTTCCATCAACAAGGCCAAATAAGACAATACTAAAAAAAACTTTATAATTGAAAAAATTACTTCCGCTATGAATGGGTGCTTGAATTCTTGTGTTTACCATCCATACTTTCGGCACAGTTAGGAAACTCCTACAGAGTCTCAATCAAAATCTTGAGCGATAGCCTACCATTCCTCAGAGGTCGACGGAATCTGAAAATAGAACAAAAATATATAAGGGGCCGTGTGTCATATTTTGGCCGTTCTTTATAGCTATTTTAAGCGCCTAAATATAGTTAATTAATATTTTCCATTTCAGATTTCATCGGAAACTGAAAGCGAGATCTTAGAAGAAGAATCTTCTACCAACAGTTCTCTTGAAGTTATTGTTTTGGGAACTCTAGCTGAAACTTCAGCTCAGCAGTGTCATGAAAAATCGTTGCAACAATTTACAAAACCTTCAACTTCTCAGAAGAAAAAGGTGAGAGTGCATAAAACATTAGAAAAAGAAAACCCATGAATTCAAGAAGCATTTCAGTTTCTACACAGCCAATACAAAATGAAAACCAGGCGACTCTTTTTGGCAAGTACTTGGCGGGAAAATTAAACCAGTTCGATCAAAGAACACAGTCAATTTTAATACATAAAATAAATAATGTAATTTTTGAAGCTGTAATGAATACGTCCGCAAATCAAGCCTCGCCACTATAATCTCCATAGCCTGCTCCATCGCCACGCTCTTCATATACTACTCCGACTCCGCCACTTGTTTTTGATAACAATACAGCATACTCTGAACAGCTAAATTCACCATATGATGAATCTAATGTTCCATCTGCGTTTACACAACAACCAGCCGACGTATATTCTCAAGAAAAAATAATAGCATTTTCTCAACATCCAGTATTGAACAACATTGACATATTTCCCTGCACAGGTACTAAAGAATCAACGGCGTCTTCAGAATTTCCTCAAGAAACTTTGGCACCAAAAAAATTCAGCAAAGATAGCATTTTGGAGGGACTGAGAGAATTTATGAATCTTTAAATACAGTTCATAGTCCCATCAACACAGTTGTCACGTTTGATGTATCAAGGGAAAACAGAATTAAAACTTGATGCAAAATTATCAAAAATAAGTTACGAGGTAACTAGGGTTAGTAGTGTGTTTAAACTGTGTTTTCTTACTTTGTGACGTAACGTTTTTCTCTACTTATGTCGAGGGGGAAAATTATTTATATTTTGCTTAGATAGGCTACAGTCGTCAAGGCCGGATTCTTTCTTTACAGAACTTCCCATTAACGGAGGGCTTGGTTGTTCATACCTAGCTAAATTGGTTAATAAATAACAAGTCAATAAACCTTCATAAGTTATATATTATAAATAAAAACAAATG
>JAHWXV010855461.1:0-10067 GCA_024586415.1 Phrixothrix hirtus
CTAAACAAATTTAAAACGAACGTTCCTCACAATATTAATCAAAAATTAGGAGCAAACTATTTGTATTTAAGGTCATAGCTACCTATATTAATTTCGACAACTCAATATTAACTATTTATGTATCAAAATCAATAAAGCGCTACCAATTTAGTATAGCATCGTTTCTGAATTTCAGCATAATAACGTTTCTGACTAGTAAATATCATACCTTAACACGTGTAGCAGGGAGAGTTAGTTACTGATGATCCAAGATACTTTATATTTTAGGTTACAAAAATTTAACACTGAATCTATACATCAAAATAGCGATTTTTGCACAGCAGATGATTGCTACATTACTTTTCGTGCAACCTGCAACCTGGGAAGTTAGTTAAAGATGTGTTCTAGTATCGGAATTTGATAGAAACAAAATGCGCCGACCAGGACGAGGCACCTGACCTCTATTACAGAATATTTTGATTGTTTAGGTGGAGGTAAGAAGCTATAGTTGACTGTAAAATGCTATACAAAGTATTCTGCGAATTATAATACAGGAACAATATATTTAAAATTTAACATTCATTTAATGGAAAATGTGAAATACCTTAGAATTAAATTTTAATTAACATAAAATCACATTGTACAGGACGATTAATCAAAAACGTCATAGTTACAGTTTATGTAATAAAAACTAAATTTAAACATATAATTGAATAATCATGACACTGTTGTGAACTAGAATTCTGTAATACGCCTCAGTCTTTATGGTGCTTAGTATTTCACATTACTTGTAATCCGTATTACAAGTTATTACTTCTCCTGTTGTACATTCCTATACTTCAAAGAAGTGCAGTAAATTAAATCCTGATGAAGAAAGAAATTCAGATGGTGCGAGATCAACATATGTAGTTATTTAAATGCTTCAAAATTACACGATGTCTCGCAATCTACATATATATATATATAAGATTAGTGTTACACGAAAACAAAGACATGAATAAACGTAACTACTTTAGCAGAAAATTTTAAAAACACGTGGAATATGTTTGCGTGTTGCAGTCCAAATTGTTTAAACTAACAAGAAACGCCATAATTTGGTATATAAGCTGGCCAAAAATAATAACATCACTCATCCCTTGTAAATGGACAATAACTGTGGGAGGGGATTGGGCGCCATCATTGGCATTGAAATTAACGACACAGACATTATCAGCAAGAACAAGAGTTTGCGAATTCTTAAACCTTCTGAAAAAAGAAATTAATAAAGTAAACTCTTCCACGAAGCACAATTTCAATGTTGATGAGACATATACAGGATTTGTCAGTGAAGCGGGAAAATTTAAAACTACTGTTTCTACAAAAGTATTTATTTTAACATTGATGTTTTTACAGTTTTCTATTGAAATAGGCTTGCCATTCTATTTTTTAAAAATAATACTGGACAGGTGGGCACAATTACGATCTACGCATTCTTGTAGTCTTATTCAAAAATTTTCAACTACTCGCCGTAACATTTCCGGTGTAATACGTGCAACTTCTACTTGAATTTTCCGTTTTAGTTCCTCTTACGTTTGCAGTCGCTCAACGTACACCTTGCTCTTGAGCCAAGCCCCAAGAAAAAAGTCGCATGTGGACAAATCAGGCGATCTAGCCGGTCAAGCAATGTCTCCATTTTTGGTTATGATATGATTCGGAAAGAGTTCCCTTAAAGCAGCAATAGACATACGATCAGTATGACTGATAGCACCGTCTTGCTGGAACTACGTAATTTCGGGAAATCGAACCAGTTCTTGCCTCAAAAATGTTGTGACCATGCTTGCATAACGAACTACAGTAACGGTTGTAGCATTTCCTCGATCGTCTTCAAAAAACAAAGGTCCAATAATGCCAGATGATGAAAAAGCCCACCATATTGTCACCTTAGGACTATGCAAAGATTTCTCATGCATCTGGAGCGGATTTTCAACACTCCAATATCGGCTATTCTATTTATTTACACAGCCGTTAAGATGAAAATGGGCTTCATCTGATATGAACATATGGTAGATTAAGTTTTCTTCCCTATCCAAACGCTGTAGCATTTTTTGACAAAAATTCATTCGATTAACCAAATCAGCTTCTTTCAGTCCTTGGACAACTTGAATTTTATAGGGGTGAAACAATAAGTCCTTATGTAAGATTCGCCGTATCGACGGTTCACTGATATTCAATGTTAATGCAGGTTTAATCGCAGGACGTTTTGAACTACGTGTTATGGCAGTTCGAACTCTATCAATACTTTCTGATGTTCTAACACTTTTTGCTGCTCCTTTATGTTAAAGTAGCTCCAGTTTCTTCAAACCTTTGTATTCACAAATTAATTGCGTGAATAGACGGTACCCGCCCATGACGCGGAATATTGTACTGATTGCGAAATAATCTTCTCACAGTTGTCGCGGAGTCGCCATTTTTATAAAACGTTTTAACACAGAAAGCACGATGAGCACCTGACCACTGTTCCATGTTTACTAAATGGCGTTAAATGACTAACAATTTATCATTAACTTCAGAGACCTCGCTCAAACGTCAAATGAATTGTAGAGTTTTTAAATTTTCCCACTTTACTGACGAACCCTGTATATGTGAAGTTTCTTCTAAACTGCCGCAGATCTTATTTTTAAAAGCGTGAAGACATATTGGTGTCAATTCTTTCGCACCGACAGGTTTCACCGTCACACAATTGTTTGTATAAGTACTGGTGAAACATTTACCCTCTTTTGCTTATGTTTGGGTTAAAACGAGTACCTCTAGGATTAACTTATAAATGCCATCCTTATAGCTTCGCTCAAACCTACATTTCCAAGACTTCTTGTTGGCGTTCTATAAAGCAAGTCAACAGCTGAATCGGTGATTAAATGAACATTGAACTCGACTAGTTATAATATTAGCTATAATACAAGATATTTATGGTTACGGTAGAGGCAAAATACATTTGTAGGTAATATGGAAGACATATTTACCAAATATTATATGAGAGTGCAACAAAATTTTGAGTAGATGATATGTTACACCCTGGATACACAACCGGAATACCTTATAGTGATGATAGTTAACTGTCAACGACCTCCAGCTTTTTGTAACACTTCTGATATTAGTTTGTAATAACTGCAAGACACCACTGGATATTTACTTTATTTTAAGGACCCGTTTGATTGACATAATATTTAGTCACGCATTTTTAATTACAATAATTAAAATTAATAGTTTTGGATACTTCATTTATTCCGAAACCTGCGGTATGTAATAAAAATGTTAAATATCAAAAATGTCAATGTTTTAACATAATTGACCTTCTACATTTATGCTTTGTGCGGGGCTCAACTGGCGCGTTGCTGAACATTAAATAACCTTCCAGAACACGTCAGGTAACGTAATATAATGGGGACTTTCCGGTTTTTGGCATCGTATCCTCTTTAGTTTTTCACCATTGCCACAATACGGAATTCGCTTCTGTTGCATCGGCGATTTTCTTATTCCTAAGAATTAACAATTGAATAATTAGAGGCATAATAAATATGTAGTGCTATGAAAGCAATTTTTATAAGTGAACTTTGTATATTAAAAATAGTTCCGGTGAAAATAATTGGTAGTTTCATCGAGACATTATTTGTAGAAAAGTGGATATGTGTCCCATTTTCTAGTTGCGAATTTAAGTGCGACGGAAGAAAACATCTCGGTTTACCCACTTCTAGATCCCACTGAAGTGAGATAAAATAAACACAAAGTGTAAACTAATTAACCATAAGGCATCTTGACTGTTTCTTTCATTTTGGTAAATCCAAATTTATCTATTATTATACAAATCAAGATACATTCGTAATGGTTTTGAAATGTTTGAGGGAATATTCATATATTGTTTGTTGTAAACTTTGATAGCAGCTAGAATTACTGCGTTGCATTAATTTAAATTAATTGTGTCGGGCTATCCTTTTTGCTTAAATCAGGCGGTCATCTTAATAATTCTTCTCGTATGTGTAAATTTTAACTAGTAAATTTACGTCGGTAATCCATACCGTTGCAACAAAGAACTCCACTTGTTAGTGCAATACGAACACGTGTAATTGCGTATGTTAACTTGAATCTAAATCACAATAAATAATTGGTTTAGTACCAATTAATTATATTGCTTAAGCTCCTCTTAGAATACAAATCTGTCAGTTTAGATAATAATCGTCAGTTTTACACAGAATTAACGAACTTTCAGTTAGGACCTAATGATTGCGCTGCTTACGTTCAAATTGTCTGTCGAAAGTATTGTACATAAGGATAGTTACAATCAAGTATAACAATGAAAATTTAAAATACATTTTTTCCGTAAGGTATTTAAAGTTAACACAAATGTGTTGACTCACAGTTTGTTGCAATTTTTCCGTTAAGTTTTTTTAATACAGTTAATACCTCCTTTTCACTTATAGAAGAGTAAATCTGGATCGGTGGTATACCGATTGGGTTTGAAAACAAGTAAATATTGAAGAGATATTTTATACAACTGCGCTTCATCCGATTTCCGTTGAGAAGTTCTGTTAGTCTTGGGAGAAGCGCATATATACAGTATTTTAACTATCTGATAACTTTTATCCTCTTCTTGACCTACGGCTTCTGAAACAGGTGGCGCTCATTAATTTCGATAGATACCATTATTTAATTAGTTTCAAAAATCCTACCTTACTTAAAATCCCCTTTTTTATTTTTTCTTGGCCCGCTTGTATTTCAACATATTTATTACAACTCCGTTAACACTTCTAAATGCTTATTCTTCTTTTCAAAGTATTCTTAAACCGCAGATTTCAGTTCCTCATTTTTATTGAACCCTTCCCTTGCAAATCCTATTTAAATTTTGAAAAGCTAGGAGTCGTTTGGGACTAGATCTGGCCTATAAAGTGAGACGACACAATTCCTTGAAACTGCCCTTTTGTATATAAAGTTTTAAAAGCATCAAGTGTGTAAGATGTTTCGGTACCGCAGTTTGTCAAAGATTTCATGAAGCTACTAATGGCTTTGTCTTATTCGCCCATCTTTCATACACTTGTTCACAATATTAGTCTTTTCTCGGTAATCAGTTTTGTAGGCCTTTCTAGGCGCCTTCAACAGGTTCCCTGCTTAAACGAAAATATTTTAAACATTCTTTTACGATGGAATAGGAAGAGAAAGAACCAGCATAAACAGCATCCTCGCGCTCTTTAATTTCGTTCAGTTCTTTATCACCGACCGATATTTAATAAATAACATTTTGTAAAATTTACGCAACAGCAGGTCTTCTCGCAACGCTAGGTAATGTATTATCGAAGCTTCGTGGACCAACTTTTAGATACCGCGCTAAGGAACATACTGCGGGAATTTGCTGGCATGAGATCTGTCAGGCCAGAAACTTTGGAAACTTACTACGTATATAGAGCTGTCCGAATGTTACAAGATAGGTTTTAGTTCGAACTACACCATCTCCACTGAGTAAGTTAGGCCAATTTTCGCGCCTCTCATGATTATATCTCGATATCGTAATAAAACTTGAATCAATTGTAGTTTTTCTTGTTTTAAACTGACTGACCAATGTTTAGAATAGCTTCTAATATAAATTTCAAAAAAAGAGCATCTTTTGTACATGGATAACGCTGTTAGGGATATCTGAACGGAATTAATGATTAATAAGTCTTGATTCATTTGCATTAAGAACGGAAGAATGATAGGTTCTTTAAACAAAAGAAGTGTGCAATGCTATAGGAGATGGCGAGAAATATACGAAGGCGGTTTTTCTTCAACTGTCGATCGTGTAGTAGAAGGCGGGTATGCGCGGAATGCCACTGCTTATGTACGGCACTGTGGCTACTGCCACTTCCAACGTCATTATGTCATTGCAAGCTGAGTTGCGTAGTGTAATCGGTTTCTTCAAGTGGAAGAGAATAATGCAGAATAAGCCAGGTATACGCTGAACACTTTGTGAGTGATGGTGTTGTGCGTGGATAGTGTAGGAAATTTAAAGAAGTCCAAACCTATGTTCATAATGTAATGGGACAAGGATACAAGTCTATTGCAACGGGAGACATTTTTCACCAGAAAGACTAAGTGTATCGAAAACAACGGAGGTTTACCATAAGCGTGTGGATTTTCCTGAAGTTTATAAGATCACAACAGTACATCTACCCTACAACAAATTGTGTCCTCGATGGGTTGTCTGATGACCATAAAAGTTGCCGTATGGCAGCAGTGCTGACGTCCCCCAACCGTTGTGAGGCTGAAGGTAAGAATTTTTGAAAATCAGTTGTGACTGGATGTAAGACCTGAATTCAATATGTCACACCCGAAACAAAACAATGGATGCACTCAAACTCTCCAAACAAATCGTAAGAGAAAGGGTATGACTACCGTGTTTTGGAACCAATAAGGTCTTTTGCGTGTTGAGTTTATGGAACCAGGGATTACGATCAATGCAGATGTTTATTACTAAATTTTGTGACCTTTACGGAGAGCCATTCAGAACAAAAATAGTTCTTCTGCTTCATGACAACACTCTAGCTCACAGTGCTAATGTAATCCAGCAGTCTCTTCTTCTGTTCCAGGAGGGCAGAGGTTCGAGATTAATGACGATTTTCAAAGCAAGGTCCATGTCAACACAGTGGCGGCAACATTATATGAAGAGGGGATTGCAAAGCTTGTCCGTAGATATGACAATGTCTCAATCTCCACGGTGATTACGCCGAATAATATTTTATGGACATAAGAGGTTGAAACAGAACCGCTCTTGTAGGTGCGCTGGAACGATGCAAAAGAAATGCATTGATAAGATAAGCATCAAAAATGGTTTCAACAGTAGGTAAAAACGAGCTTCCATTGTGGAATCCTGGTAAAGTAATTAATAGGTTAACATATTCGGTTAGTTATCTACTGATTTGGAGAAACCCTATTAATTAACAAGTCAAGTTAACAGGGAACAACATTTAAATTTAGCAGTAGAGCATCTGACTTATGACAATGTTTGACGGTGAGAAAGGGTTAATTAACCCTTTTTTCAAAAAAAGCAGCAAGCATCAATGATGCATAAAGCTGTTTTTATATTGAAAAAAGCGACAATAAACTTCATTTCTTCACGTCAAACAAATTACTGAGTAGTGACAAGATGTACCTGGTGACCTTGGACCAAATTAATGGAACAAAGTATCATTTGCAGTGAACGAAATGTCACTTGTATTCGAAGACTGTCTAGCACATGACATCGGAGAGGAGGTTTGTATCTCAATTGGATCAACTCCATAAACAAAATGGTATCTACTAGAAATTAGCTCTCCAATATGCCATTATTTGACAGCAGTTCTATAAATACAGTGTAGTTCATAAACAACTCCGACGTTTTAGAGTTCGGTTGCGCAACAGCCAAGTTGTATGAAGCAATTGAAAGTATGTGAACAGACAGGAAATATACAATTGCTTTCGTAATACGAACCTTAATGTAGGAGTCAGTAGTGTGCAAACGTCTCGCTTTCAGACGAGTAGAAACATTCTGAATTTGATAAAAGTGAAATCGTATCAGTGCACCATAGTATTTTGCGTGAATGGTATAGAAAATTCCTGCAAACTCGATGTTTGGTTGTCGCAAATCGAAGAGGCAAGTCGGGGACGTTACCGGAGACTGTAAATCAGGTATAAGAATGAATAACTAAGAGTCCTCAAAAAGCAACTTATCGCGCAAGCCGAGAACTACAAATATCTCTGGTTGAGTATTTAGAGTGTATTACGCACATAATTTGTTTTGAATTGCATAGAGTGCTGCTACTTACTTCCCAAGAACATCATCTTTGTTATCAGTTTTATACGAAATTCCAAAAACGGTTGTTTAGCGGCGAGGCATTGTTTCATATTTGTGGTAAGTTCAATCACCGTGTTTTCTGCAAAATCTAAGGAAAATTTTTCTTTGACGGGGCATGTGTTACCGGTACCACCTAGTTGGATAAGTTTGCAACGATGGCAAATGTTAAAATTGTAAGAAAACAGCGACCATTTCATTTTATAACAACATGAAGTTTTACCACATTTCCAATTGGACGGTTGTGATTATCTCAACCTACTCGACTCTTATTCCCTAATCGCTCAAGTTACCCGATGTCACTTCGTGTAATTTTTATTAAGGAGATATATCAAAGATCGCCTTTGCCTTCTTACTACACTTTCGGCAAAGCTTGATATAGTGGAACATGTGTAATGGGAACTGAATTATAGAATTGATGTCTGTCAAGTCATATTTGTATGATAGACTTGCAGCTGAACTATTGGTCTGTGAAATCACGGAGACATGTATGAGTTAAGCTGCTTTCATAAAACTGATGTCTATCCCAAGCGACACTTTTCTTAGTCAATAAAAATGTGAATTGAATAAAATTTATTTTTTGATTGGTTAAGAGAAATGTCGCTAGCGACAGAAATCAGTTCTGTGAAGCAGGCTTTATGCTGTATGTCTTATATACTAAGAACCACGGCTATCCTGAATGACATTGCGATTCAAAATATAATTCATATATAAAAAAATTTCGCTGAAAAGATATCTAAATGATCGACGCTATAAAAATTTTTGTGTTGTCGTCCATTCTCAAAAGATATCGAAACATTTGTCTACTGCCCACAAAAAGGATATAAAGAAGGCCGATTTCTTTAATTTTGTTTAGTTCTTTTACTTTGTACTAGTCGTACAAAATAGTATTCGATAAAAAAGTAATGGTAACAATTACTCATGAGGATGAAGCCACACGAGCCGTAGGTGAGTGTGGAAGTCAACCGATTTAGAAACCGCCGTTCCCCACGAGAAAAATACTATAATTTTTCTAGTCTTGTTGAATAATACTAGCCTAGTGTAAGAATAACTTAAAAATAATTGCACATTTCAATGTCCATTATTCAACACTGTTAGGTAACAAATAGTGTCCTTGAATTGTAAGGTTTCTCGCGAAACGTGATAATAATGCGACACACGATTTAATGGAATTTCAAAAATTCTACGCGTTTTCGCTATATTAGTGATTCCTTAAGTGTAATTATTAAGACTGAATTAAAGACAGAACATAATTTAAGAGAGTGTCGAATACCGTGCGCTAGTGTACAATTTTAATTTAAATTACAAATAGAAAAATTGCTTAATTAAAAGCTGTTATAAAAATGCTATAAGCTAATTAATAAAGATTGCACAACCTGACGCATATATTATCAATTACCGTTCGAAATCAGTCAAGATTGTTTTGATAATTAATAATAATTAATATAAGCAACAATCTCAGATGATTTAAATATTTATTAATTAGTAAAATCTAATTAAAAACTATGGGAAAATATTGCGTTATGTTATGCAAACGAGTTGATTAAAGTACCTGCAATTTTTATCCGTATTGATAAGATAGCAGACAGAGAAACCGTCCGGATCTATGTGCACCGAATAAAGAATGCTGTAACGTTTCTGCGAAACGCCATAATGTATAGCGAAACGCGATTTAATGGAATTCCTAGAATTCAACGCGTTTTCGCTATATTAGTGATTATGGAAGTGTAATTAGTAAGACTGAATTAAAGACAAAACAAACTTTAAGAAAGTGTCAAATACCTTGCGCGAGTGTACAAGCTTAGTTTAAATTATAAATACAAAAATTACTTAATTAAAAGCTGTTAGAAAAATGCTATAAGCTAATTAATAAAGATTACGCAACCTGACGCATATATTATCAATTACCGTTCGAAATCAGTCAAGATTGTTTTGATAATTAATCATAAATAACAAACAACAATCTCTGATGATTAAATATTAATTAATTAGTAAAAACTAATTAAAAGTTATTTCAAAATATTGCGTCATGTTGTGCAAAAGAATTTTTTAAAGCACGTGTAATTGTTATCCGTATGGATAAGATAGCAAACAAAGAGAACCGTCCGAAATGATGTTCGCGAAACAGAGAACGCGAACACAAAGTTAATTATAAATAAGACGCTTTCACGAGCTGGAAATCAGTCTTCGTATGAGACTCTGTACGGGACATTGCCTAGTGCAAAGACCGTAAAAGCTTTTCTATAAAGTCAAG
>JAHWXV010855501.1:0-14982 GCA_024586415.1 Phrixothrix hirtus
TATATATATATATATATATATATATATATATATATATAAGTCTGTAAATCTAATAGCTTAATAAGTTAAGTAATTGTATATATCAAATAAGATGTTACCAGTTTAAATGTTAACATACTACAAGAATGAAATAGCAAATAAGTTACGCTAGTGGAATAAAGGCACTGCGTCCTAAATTAGTATATAAAGAGCGACGCAAGAACACTTAGGATATACTTCGACTTCAACCGCGAAGCTGAGAACTACGATTCTGACCGGGGACTTGAATTTCTAAGCCGGCACACCCTGACTCCGACCGTAGTGCCGCAAACATCGAGCTGCACTCTCATGGTGGGGCTCGCCTAACGGATCAATCTTTGATTTAAGATATATAACCTAGTTTTAGCTTAGAAGTTGTTCAATCTTTCCGCTGTCATCGACTGTGCTTTGTTACTCGGGCAATGGGCACCGTCGCCGAGGGTTAGTCATGATATTTCAGTTAAACAGCTGCTTGGGCGATAAGATAACTGAAGTATCCTGAAAATCACCGTCATGCATTGTGCGAGGCCCGTCTAAATTTCGTCTCGTAAACGATGCCTTTCGTTTTTCGTGCCATAAGAGCTGGCGTTACGAATTATACAGACCGCAAAAGGTATATGTGACCGGAGCGCATAAAATCATTTAGGTCGATTATTGGAAATCGTTTATGTATCGATGTAAGAAACATTGGTGCGAGATCCGTTATTAAACAACTTCCAAAAGTATTCTAGAATTTGTTTAAGACCTGTAGAAATGAATTACCGTTGGTTGAAAGCCTTTTTATGAGAATTGCTAATTAATTAATTTCATTGACATTAATTCAGTAGTATCGTCCGTCTGTTGCTAAAATTAAAACTAGCCGAAATAAACCGATTGCGATCAACAATAATTGAATAGATTCATCGATTGAGATTTACGAATTAAAATTCAATATTTAATTGCCTTTGTTGTAGGTGCAAAAGAACAGCTAAATAATCATTTCATGTAGTTCACTTTGTACATATTTGTTTTAGTATTAAAGAACGTCTACATAATTGTTTTGAATCTTTCGTTATTATTTTGTATATAATTATTTTGAGCCTTTCACACTCATTTTGTACATAATTTTTATTTGTAATTAATCATCCAAATATTTTTATTTGTAATATATGACTTATGAAGGTTTATTGCCTAATTATTTATCAACTAATTTAGCTAGGTATGAACAACAAAGACCCCTTTCAAAAGAGTCCTGTAAAGAAAGAACCTGGCCTCATGATTACTGTCTGGAAAAGCAAAATATAAATAATTTTTCCCCGCGACGTAATTAGAGAAAACCATAATGTCACATAATATGGAGTTCGTTACCATCTATTTTCTGTTTCCTAAATCGTACAATGTCGCCCACGGATTAGGTGGTGCGATTTAGGTAACAATACTTTTGTACTAGTTGTGTGAGTTGACAGTATGGAAAATGGTTCTCTCTATATATGAAGAGAGCCATCGTTGAATTCAAGACTATTGAATTTACCTGAATCATATCGAAAGAAAATATGGTGTCCTGAAAAAGATTTTTTGTATCTCTTTAAATGTGAGGTTTCAAGATACTTAAATAGATATAATGAGAATATTAATTGCAAATAACATGCTTTGCTCCTAGATGCAGAAAATCAACTAGTTGTAGTAACTTTGAGCTTTGAAAGAATTCTATTTGGGCTCACCCCTCTTGAAGGGAGGAATTTGATTTACACAATTTAAAAAAAAACTCTCATATCAAAAACTGTTTTAGCAGAGACGAAGAAAGTGGGCAGAAGTTGAATTTTGCATTTCTCAGAAGATACGCTAATCTTAGCCTTCATCAACCTGAAAAACTTTCAGTTAATCGTGAAAGAGACTTTTGCAGAAATAATGTCATGGACTTTTGTGACATATGGTAAAAAGGGCTGAAACAAATAATCTGACACCCTTCGAGATTTATAATGCAGATGAAAGTGGATTTCAAGCAGTTCAGGAAATAGCTCTAAAAATTGAGGCACAATGAGGAAAGAAGCGATTGGGAACTTTGACAAGTGCTGAAAGAAAGATAAACACAACTTTTGTCTGCAGTACCAATGCTACAGGAGGGTACGTTCATCTGATGGTAATTTTTAAGTGATACAGTGATAGTTTAAATTTATAGATTTAGACATGTAAGAGGGCCTTCACTTATTGTTCGGGGAATTACAATTTCCCAAAAGCAATTTAAAGTATACTTTGCACTTTTCTGAATCTTTTACTTTTATTTGATGCTTACTGCCCTCACTCCTTATTTAACCAGGTAACATTATAAATAGATACTACAAAGAGAGTAATAAAAAGCATGTCAACAGAAACCATAGATTTTTGAAGGCATGTTTGAGATCATTAAGTATAATTTTTGTTCTGTCAGATTAATGACAATTTAAAAGTAACTGCAACAATGCAACTGTGTTGTTGAATTTAGAAATGTCATTAATTCGTTTTAATGGACAATTTTATTAAAATTCGAAACAAAATAATCTGGCGTGAGTCAACACACGACTTTCTCTTATGTATTAAGATAGGCAAATAATGTCCACCAAATGATTAAAATATTAAGTACGTTAATTTTAGGAATGATAATTGTAACAGTCGCCCATCTAAATTGTTGGACACACAAAATGCAGCTTAAGACATTCACTGCTTAATAGGTTGTGCATACCAGAGGTTGAGGCTTACTAAAATTTAATTTCTTCATCTGCGAGGGTTGTTCTTCCCAAATCATGAGAACAGCAAATGTTACTTCTTTTGAAGTAATTATTGTTCTTGTTGATTTTTGTATTTATCGCTTACTTCTGGGGCTGGTCCTAGGTGTATTTCTTCTTCAACATCGGAATTATCATTATCTGTACTAACTTCATTGGAATCTATTATAAAGATGGGACTAAAAATGTCACCGTCTGATTCATATGATGATTTTTCTAATTTTCGAATATAGAAGTTAAACGTTAAATGCAGAACTTCCGCATTCGACGGCCCTGTCTCACTATCTGCAATTTTAAAATATAACTGACTAATTTGTTTCACAATTTTAACCCTATTCCACAGACACCCACAAAGAGAAATGCTTTTTTACAAAGGTAGCCTTGTACTGAAACGTTTAAGTGGTATTGCACAATGGCACTTAGAAATGTCATGCATACCTAAGAAAAAGTGTTAACTCAGGAGATTTTCTCTGATAACTTGCTTCAACGCATTTTTTTAGAGAAATTGTCAAGTCCGCGTAAAAGGGCATCAAAGTCATAAAAACCATAACAAGTTTTCACTTAAAAATCGCAAGAATATAGTGGGACTTTAGGTCATTCGATTTTAACTAAATTCTTGTCATCTTATGTGAGGAAGGTAGAAAAATAATTTTTCATTTTTATATGATGTTTAGTTTTTGAGATATGTTGTTCACAATTAACACTACAAGTACTTCCCATTACTCGATCTTCAAATATTTATTAGAGAAACCACTTAGTTCATATAAAAAAGACTTAAGTTGCTAAGAAATATACTACGTTTTAAATAAATCATTCGAGCCAATTTCAAGAAAATCACAAAAAAATCGCAAATTTCCGAAAATATTTATAAATGGCAGAAATAAAGTCGTATTTCTGGTTATTTAATTTTAACAAAATTCTTGATTTTGCATACAAAGGTAATTATAACCTCATATAAATTTTTATTTAGCTAGGACTTTAGTTTTATAGTTATTTTATTCAGAGTTAACGTCTTCCGGTACACAATTACAGACAATTTTCTGAGAAACCACCTAGATTATATGAAAAGACATTAAATGGCTAAGGCTCAGGTATTTCAATTGTAGCTTAAGCCTCAGCGTACTTAAGCGATACTTTGTTGCTGTGGAAATGATTATTACTACAATGGTTTCGATGGACACAGAGCACAGTTTAAGTAAGTTAAAGTTTAAGCTAGTATTGAAATACTGGATCTAAGAAATATAGGTAGTTTAAAAAATATACTATACAGGGTGTCCCAAAAAAGACGATATACACAAAAACTGTGAATGCTTTATGACCTGCAGAGCACAATTTTCTTATAAATTTATTTTCAAAAACAATTTTTAAATTTTAAAGATTTTAATGATACAAGTTGCTCTAAATACAACATACTGAATGTTTCATTGCTTTCTACAAAAATTATTTATTAAAAACTCTAGATTCTAAAATATTTCATCTTAAATGTCACACACGAAGTTAATACAATTCATTTTCGTTTAAAATTTGTAATGTTTATAACTGAGATATTCTAAAACAAAATAACAAGATTCTTTTTATAAGGGTCACTAACAATATTCCCTAAAAATTACTATTGTAAACAAAAAGATCAACTGGAAAATACATTGCTTATTTATTTATTTTGCAATGCAAAAATTATTTTTAAATTTTTCGCATATCTGTTGGATTTGTGGACTCGAGAAATGTCAGATAAAGTAAAGAAATTCTTTTAACTTTATCATCTGGATTAAATATTTTTAAAAACAAACACACATTTCATACTTCAAGATATACCGATGTAATAAACATCAACGACAATGATTTTACTATCAGACATGACCAGGGTTGAACTTAGCACTATAATTGTTAATATTTTATAAAAAAATTTTGTTTTGCAGGTTATAAGATATCCAAAGTTCTCATGGTACTGGTTATTTTTGGCATACCCTGTATACCAAAATCTAATTATGGAAATAAACATTCCTAAAATAAAACTAATTATTAATTAGTTGAGACCAAGTCTTTGCCAGAAACCAAAACATCTAAAATTGTATCTACTTAGAACTGCAAAAAACCAAATACAAAAGGAATTTAAAAAATATACTGTTACGCGTGTTTTAAATGTTTGAAATTACTATTCTACTAACCTAAGAAGTTCAATAGGAGGTTGAGCTCCATATTTTTCAAGCTTTGGCATATTGACATCGTCCACAAATACTACCACACGCTTTCCAACAGGTGCTCCCAATAAGACTTTCTTCTTTTTCTCTAATTTTCCTTCTAATATTTCTTGAGTACGGAAACTATTAGTTTGTGCTGAAAAATTTAAAGTAACTGGCACCCATTCACCCGTAAGAAATAATTTATTGAGAACTTCTTTTGCAATAACAGATTTTCCCACACCTACAAATTAAAATTTGAGCTTTGAACCTGCATTTAGTCAAAATATAAACCTGTATCCCCTGTAAATAAAACAGGATAATTCATATTTAACAATTTCTTCATAACATAACCAAAACGCACAGTGTCAATAGTTGGAACCAGCATTTCAAAAAATGGAATCTCTGGATTATACTCAAATTCGGGAATAATTTTGTTCCACGATTCTAGACGACGAGTCTCTTTACTTGGATAAATCTCCCACAGACTTGCACCACCTGGTAACCTGAAAAAAGAATCTCAACAAATATTTTCATAATATTAGAATAGAAACCTTGAATCTTGGTGCTCCTCAAATTGCCCTTGAACAAATGCCTCAAATTTTTCACGAGAACTATCAAATAGATTAGCTCCCAATCCCCAAATGTAAGACAGTATAAATATTTGACATACAAAACTTCGAATCTTAGCTCTGTCACCAATTTTATCGATCATTCCAGGTGTTGATGCTATGCCTTCAAAAAGTTTACAAATCATGGTAACTTTACTAATTTCAACCTAAAATTCTCTTAAATTAATACTCGATTAAACAACGGTAATACTTTACTTGATGAATAGGAAATGTGCAATTCTTTTTGATAAAAATAAGTGCATCTTCAACTGCATATTCAAATAGGGTTAAGATAAATTCTTTTAGATCTAAAGTTAATATTTTTTCATCAATAGTAACAACCCATGACTTTACATATGGCATCCACTTTAATTCATCAGCATCAATATAAACCATTCCACACCTAAAATTAATTTTTAGTGGAATCGCTGCACACTTTTTTAAAAATAGCATGACAAAAATATATTCATATTAATCCAATAAGTTCATTTTAAGCTTGTAATTGGTACTGTATAAACATTTAATGTGGAAAAGCTTTTTAAATTAAACTTTAGAATGTTTAAAAAGAATAATATACCAGCAGTTTCTGGAATACAGTAAACATTGATCGAAATTTCGGTAAAAACAAACATTCATAAATAAAACAATTCTGCTTACCTGCTCACAGTCGCAGGAGATGCCTGTGCCAAGTCCATAACCTCAAAAACCATATGAATCCATGGTGTCAATTTAATTCTTTCAGAATTGGCAAGGCACAACATTTTATTATCATCCAAGACAGTATTTAAATTTTCAATCCAAACTGCATCTACCGGTCCATCACAAACGACCCATTGATGATCTGTATTTGGAGCCTAAAAACAAAATTACAATAAAAAAAATCAAATTAAGACAACACCTTTGGTTTACCTGAACAGCAGTTCTAACCATTATTCCCATAAGTCCATCTCTCCATTCCATTGTAAAGGGATTTACTTCACCATATAATTCACCTGCAGTTACTGCCTTGGGATTCATATTATAACAGTGCACAGGTTTAAAGTAGGGTCCTGCATTACCACAAACATACATCTTTGTTAAAGCCTTTTCTAATATCTAAAAAAATGCAAATTTTATGTTCAAAATTTAGAATAATAGATTTTGCGTTGGTATTACATGAAGAATAGTGCTTTTACCACCACCAGTCGGTCCAACAAGCATGACTCCCCAACGGACGATCATTGTTTCGTACAGCTGAATAACTTTTTTTATCATGGTCTCTAGCACCTGTAATCCAGCTGTTTCCATTACTTCTTCAATTACAGTTTGAAAAATTCCATAGTCTTCAACTGGTAATATTACTCCAGGGAATAAATCGCTCAATATTCCCTAAGAAAGACAATTATCAAGTTATTTGTTATTTCTATTCCTTTTTGTTTTTTTGGAAATTGTTTTCAGCACTTCTGTACATATTTTACATATTACAAATATAAACATAAAAAAGCATATACAAATTAAGTTTTTTATCTTAAAATCCATCAAATAAAATCTCCACTAATTGTAAGAGAGTTGAATCATGAAAAATGGCACATACTTACGACAAATTTTATCAATTCTAAGTAGATAAGTAGTTACAATCACTTACTTGAAATAAAACAGCATCATCAGAAAGAAACTTTGGTAAATTGCTATCACGTAATGCACATATTAGTACCACCTCTTCGTTCCTGTTAGGAGATGCACGTTTAAGAGCACCAGCCATAACTAAAACACTTTTGACAGCTCGCATTCCGAAATCATAATGATCTTGTAAAGATAATTGTTCACTACATAACTTGTACATTTGAACCATTTTGTAAGCTAAAACCTTTGATGACTCAAATCCTTCTGAGTAAAGAGTCACTTCTGCTATTAATGCTACAAACATGGATATTAAAAGGCATTTTGAAAACTTTATCTTTACATACCATAATCTGGAACCATCATTGAAATAGGTCTAAACAGTGCCTTTAGATTATCTGGCAATTCTGTTCTTCCCGCATAACCAGGATTCATAGTAATAAAAGCGGCACAAGTGTGAACTAATTTTATTTCCCTTCCCTCAAACATAAACCTAGAATGAAATTTTAAAATTCCCTTAAAACAAAACATTCAAACAATGATACCGTGTGAGTTTAGCTGCTTTTGCATTACGTATGGTAATCAATTGTTGAGCAATTACAGAAAGTACTTCAATATCAATTCTGTTAAATTCGTCAAAACAACACCACCCACCAGATTGTGCTAGTCCAGAGAAAAATCGCCCCATCATTTTATAATCTAAACCTTCTGAACAATTAAAGACAACACATTGGAATGCCAGCGCCTTCGCTAAATCTTTTGTTGTTTCTGTTTTTCCAGTGCCTGCTGGTCCCGCAGGTGCGCCACCTGTTTATAAGTTTAAATATATATATTAAACAATGTCTTTGCCTAACAAACCGTATAGCTATAAAA
This sequence comes from Phrixothrix hirtus, assembly GCA_024586415.1. Lineage (NCBI taxonomy): Eukaryota > Metazoa > Arthropoda > Insecta > Coleoptera > Phengodidae > Phrixothrix > Phrixothrix hirtus. Next base: position 8,020 of record JAHWXV010855501.1, read on the forward strand.
TTTTTAATAATAAAACATTCAGTCAAAATGTAAATCATCTAATTATAAAATTAATTCAAATAATACCTAAATCTAGCTGTAACGCTCCCATTAAGCACAGGTAACATTTATCAGTGAGGGGTGTAATAACTAAAACACCCGCAGCACCAAGATATTCATAACCATACAACAGTTCAGCACTAGACATTCTTGTTATACAGTTATCAATATTTTCTAACCAATAATAACGCAACATCTTTAGCCATTCGAAATCCCAACTAAAAATAAATAATCATATAAGATATTTAAACTACATATAATAATTGGTTAAAACAATGCTACTTCGAAATTCAGATTAAGATCCTTTTTATAACTTCTTCTAACCAATCCTAAATTCTCTAAGGATTGTTCCTAAAAAGGCATGGTAAATGAAAAATATGCTCTGCTAAGCATTTAAAGCCAAGAAGTAAGCAAGAGATCAATAATTCATCGCCGAAAAAGTAAAAATGCTGTCTAAAATGCTATTTATCTTTCAAATGCATAATTTGTTGCCTGTTTTTTATAGTAGTACAAACTTGCCTAGTTTGAGCAATATATTGGTACTTCTATTTGATTAAGGGCTGCCCTTTCCATCTTCTGTTAAATTTATCCTGCCTCTAATTTATATCATAATCATTGCTAGTACAATGGTATCCAAGATAATTAACAAGTAGATAAGTTTAGCAGAAAAATGTTTTAGTAAAGAATTAATGCAATCTTGAATTATTTTTATAAGAATCAAAATTCCTACAAAAAAAAACAACTAACAATAAGTGGGATTATTTCTATATATTGGTTTTAGTTGCACGTTGAACTCCAAGAATTCAATCCAGATAAAATTTTTAGACACTTGTTCATTCTAAGTTCAAATAGCTTTCTTAAAACCTGGAGGTACAATAAACCATAGATATTTTTCAATATAAATTTAAGTTAAATAAACTCCATTATCAAGATAACTTGTCACAGTCAGAACTGGATTTAAACCTTTTATGACTTTTCTATACAACTTCTAAGATCGCAGCTAGCTTTAGCTAGCTAAAGTTAAGTCATGAATTTTTCTAGTGCTAAATCAATATCTGTGATGAACCGCCTTGAAATAACTAAGGGAAATGGTCAAATCAGAGATAAATGCAGGTGCCACTGGTTTTTTGTATTTAACTATGTTTTTAAAGCCATCAATTTACAGAGCAAACGTTGATTAAAAATCAGTTAAGAATTGCTAAAACTAAAATACAGATTACCGTAAACTAAACTCAAAGGTATGCCATAGCAATAACTAACCATCATAAAGATTGAATTATGTAAATGAAATGTTTGTTTTAGAACAAGTAATTTTAATTAAATGAAATCAAAATTAAAATAAAAGTAAAAAATATAAGAAATCAACAAAGAATCAGATACGTAAAATGAATCGATCATACTCTAATGGTACTTTATGGAAAGTCATGGAACGTAAACACTACAATTTACTTTGCGTTGCAGGTATTTTATTTGCCAGTCTTGCTAATTTGATTTGTGAATTAACTAGACTCATAGCGAGTTCCACTTCGCGCACTAAGGCGCATTTATTGTGAACTCACACAGAATTTCGCGTTCCACATCTATTTACAGATCGCACTAGCTGAAAGTCACGCGTTCCACTTGATTTCCCATACCGACAAATTCGCTCTCGGAGCAATGTATTTTGCACCGCTTAGGTAGTCAGTGCAAGTTAGGAAACTAGTAATTATCTGTCAATTCGATAGTTCTATAATAAAAATCTATTCGAAGTTTGAACTTATGTTCTGTGGTTTCAACGATGAAAGATATGATAGCTGATGCTTTATAAATTTTATATTCTTCTGAAAGTAGTGTTGTTGATGAGAAATTAATTCAAGTTGCAAGATTTATATCGGAAATAACGGAACTACAAAAAATTAAAAATTATTTAGATGTGATTTCCCAACTATCAAAACAGTAGGTATGTATTCATAGTTTTATTATTTAATTAATAATATTTATTGTAGTAGTTTAAATTAAACTTCCGTTTTGGAATACAATGAAGCTACTAATTTGTAAATTTAATAATACTGAATGCTTTAACAGTGTGAAAGTAAACTAATATTAGAGAAAAATGCAATATTGCTTTTTTAATAAAATTATATTTATTTATTATAATTAATAAAATAAACTTTGTTTTATAATAATAAAAGGTTATATTGACAACTATATTGAGGTTATGTCGTATAGCACCGAACAATTTACAAGTATTAATTAATTCTGTGATCGAATACCGGATCAACTTGAACACCATTCCAAAATAACTGCACTCGAACGAAGTTGGCAATGGTCCAGAGTATGTGCATATTGAATTTGAACAGAAACTGCCCAGAGCCAGTGGGCTCCGTAGTGCACTACGTGAACACGCTATAAAAATCCACAAAAGGTAATTTCATAAACACTGGCAATTAAAATGTAGCTTTCAGAGGTATACAATGTTGTTTTAACACACTTTGCCTGCAGCAATAAACATGGAATTTTTGTCCTTAATAGTTTCACGTTTTTTTATTTGCATGCATGTCAAATTCTACTTTTAAATTCTGGTTTGACATACCAATTAATTAATTTATTTCAGCTACACTTGGTGGATCTTTTAATTTCTGATAAGTCTCTTTTAAACATGGCTTGCTGAACACTTATAAGCCCAACTTAACTTGATTTTGGCACAACATCACGATTATAATTTTAATTAGAACATCTTAGCCTTTAAATAACTCCACTGCAATTATCTTTAACATGCATTTTCTTAACGATGTCTTAAAGCGACTGACTTCGATGATGGTCTATCAATCAGCTTTTCCTAAGACTTGCAGATGTCTTCATCTTACAAACGTCTGGCTAACTCTTTCAGGAATATTCGCCAAAAAATGGTCTCGCTAAGACTCCCTGATTTTCCTTCCAATTTCACCCTGCTCGTAGCTTGGCCGGATGTGAGATTTTTTCATAAATGCATTTCACATACACTATCTGAAGCAAAAACACATATTTACATGATCAAATTCTACCAAGTTATTTCCATTTGATAAGTGTATGCATTCTGTTTTTAAACAATGCACACAGTATATTCATTATTCCGAAATTTGCCCTTGACTGAGCAATATGCTTATGCTAACTTACTTAAAAAATTTACAAATTAAAATATCTAAATCTACTCAAACAAGTGTTTGAAAATATATGTTTCATTTGTATATTGAGATGTTAACCACATTACAAGTCCAAGAGCCTACTGCATCTAAAGCTTTTAAATCATTAAAACAAATGGTGACTAAAAATTTGGAACACCTTTTCTATATTATACATGCCTATCTTGTTTTCTATAACAAAAACAGTCATTTTACATTTATACAAGAAGGAATACAAGAATTTGGTTAAAATTGAATAACCAGAAGTGCCACTTTATTGCTACCGTTTTTGGACATTTTCCGAATTTTTCGTTTTTTGCGATTTTCGTAAAATTGGCTACAACGAATTTTTTTTAAACTTAGTATGTTTCTTAGCTACTTAGATCCGTTTTAGATCAATCAAGCGGTTTCTGTAATAGATTTTTGAAAATCGAGTAACCGGGAGTACTGTAAATGCCTAGTAAATCGCCGCATTCTAAGTATAAAACTTATAACTATTTATCAAATTTAGTTAATAAATATTTAGATCGACTTTTTGAATGCATCTTGTATTTTCATACGTTAGCCTTGAAGGTCATTGTTTAGTAATTTCAATTTAAGATAGTCAACTCCTTGTTTCGCTTTATAATAAGAAATCCCTATTTCAGTTGTTTATTTAATGAATTTTTGTCGTTAAAAGTCTCTTTAGTTTTGTTAGGAATTATTTTAAATTATTTTAGCTAAAGAAATCATTCCATATAAAATTTACGTAGCTTAATTGGAAAAGATGACGTAAGCGTTAACAGTTCTGAGTAAGATTCTTCAAGAATGACATCATGTTGTCATGTATTTAAACTCGAGATTTTTACCGCAATGACGCAGTCACGCAATTGGTCTTTTTAAAAATCTACCTTTTTCATTGGCTAATTCTTTTGCAAGCGCAAAACCCTGTTTTGGCTTTTAGCGTCCTTTCAGAGTACAAAGAGGGACTTGTTCTGGAACCATAGAATAGTGCGGTCATGTTTAAGCTCGATTAAAAATTTTAGAAAAAAGAGTTTGTTCTTTTGAGTAATGTGATGCCTTCAAATTATAATTGTGCAATGTTCCTTTATTTTAGCAGTCGATAATTTGGCTAGATGGTTGTGACCCTATTTCGTTCTCAAGAATTATATTTCCAAAACTTATTAGCACATTGTCCACCATTGTTTGGTAAAATGAATTCCATTAGTGGAAATTATTCTTAATTACTTAGTATCTTCTATTTCTAGAATAGATTTGATTTTACTTTCAGGTATTTTTAAGGTAAACCAAAGTGTAACAGCGATCTTTGGAAGATATTTTATGCAAAATTTAGGTAAGTACGACATAATCCCACTTATTAAGTAATCTATCCCAATTTGTGTCTGTAGCAATTCCATATTAGAGTTATTCATCGCCGTTCTTGCCGTTTCTAATTTTCTGATTGAGATGGTTAATTTCCAAAATAAAGCTAGTAGCGCCCTTTTATCTATCTTCGGCGATTTTCATGTATTACAACTGTCTTTGTAGGCGATTGTCACAGACCAACTTTAGTTAATAAAGACCTGCGACCAGCCGCTAGTTAACCGATCACGAACCTTCGCCTGGTAAGTATTTTTATAAGTCTCATCAGGCCTTAAACCCAATTCAGACTGTAAGAGTATTTAAAATATTAATTGTGAACACCATATCCCAAAACCTAAACTTATCGGCTGGACTTTTTACAGTTGGCTCTCAGTCTACAAGTATTATTACTGATATTGAATGTGTATATTACTATGGTAAATTTTGGACTACTTGACATTCACAGGTTTGCAGCTACAGTTTTGTTAAAAGGTTAAATAATCATTTTATCAATGAATGATTGATATTTGTTATAGGACAATTTTGAAAAGGAAATGAAAGTAAGCATTTAATTAAATAAAAAATTCAGAAATTCAAATATTGTTTAGAATTCTTGTGAAATAAAAAAAGGATTGGTCTATATAGTAAAATTATGTTTAGTTTATAAAGATTACGAGTTAAAGGTTTAATACATATTTGTAACATATAAAAGCTTAAGAGGAGGGTTGTAAAAAAAATATTAACGAAAAAGCCCAAATAGACGAGATTAAAATAACAAAATAGGAAAAAATTAAGAGAGAGGAAAAGTTTGTTTTCCAATGAAAATAGAAGATAAAATAATATAATACTTCGAGTGAAGTATTTGAATTTTACTCTGAGAAATCAGCTATAAAAGTTAAAAAAATAAATACTTTTCATACACGTTTAAATAAACTATGGTTAATGAATATTTTCAAGTTATTTTAGCAAGATTAATTGACCAATGATGAATTTAGACAAGGGTTCAAGAATTATTATAAAGAAACAATTATTATAAAATGAACATGAATTTGGTTTTAAATATAGAAAGAAGAAAATATTGGAAATCTGTCGCAAAACTTGAATTTTGGATAGATTTTGATAATTATTATAAAGGAACATTTATTATGAAATGAACAAGGATTTGAGATAAATTATTGAAAGAAGAAAATATGTTTGAGAACTAAAGATTAAATATTGGTTGTAAAATTTGGAATTTTGGGAAATGAGCAAGACATTTTAATAAAGTTATTCATAGGTTAAAATTTTGTCGAATGAACAATATTTGTGTATAAGAAATTTTGCTATTTATTAGTTATGAATGTGAATATTTTTATTGGTATCTGTATGTCAAGAACCTACTCTGATGTGCTTTTTTGTAAGGATCAATGTTGTTTATTTAAGTTTTTAACAAAATACCAAAAATGGTGTTCATTTTGTTTTGAAATAAATTAATCTAAATCATAATTTACAAGTTTTCGTCAAGATTTTGGCTTTGGTAATAGTATTAGTAATTCCTTATTCATTTTAAAAGGAAATTTGCAAAAATTATAAAAGGAAAATTTTTATTTAAACAATCATATTAAATTCATTTCAGAATAACAATATACATACCTATTCTGTATGCAATTTTTACACATACTTGATATCGTATCACGAGCATGGACATCTATAGTAATAAGCGCAATCAATATCTTGCGTACAACTACAGATAAGTCGGTGCGAATTAATGCGGCTAATTTATTCAGATTCTAAAACAAAATTATGTAATTACACACAAATAAATAAGATAATTTATATTAATTTACACAGAACTAATATACAGCGAGATTTTTAATTGTGAAGCATCAAGGTCATTAAAATGATGAAAATTATAAGAATTGCCGCTTCATGGAAATATATGTTACAAATGTCATTATCATTTCATTGTTGTTTGTTAGATTATGCAGTACTTGACTAAATCTCTTATCCTGCCCCTGTTAACTTTTGAACAGTTAGAAATAGAAGATTCGATCTCACACTTGTATGATCTAAATTTAAAATTTCTAAACCGTTTTAAATTTTTAAATGATAACAGCTATTTTCTATTTTCTTGAAATTATAAACGAGTTGGCAATGAAAAATTTACTATATTAGGGTATATTAAGGTTCTATTGATTGCAAGTTTAATTAAATATTATTTTAAGGAATAGATTTTTAATAGATTTTAAATTCAAATAAAATGTCACGGTCTCACCTTTGACTTTAACTTATTTTGTATTAATTTTAGTGAGTACATTTAGTACGCCCTATATATAACTATTTAAAATTGCGTTTTGAATGTTGTTAGGGATATACGGTAGTAAATAATTATTTTTCTTAGAATAGGATTCTAGGGATGAAGATCGATACCGATTAATAAATGTTATTAGGGAATTTGTTAAAT
>JAHWXV010855553.1:0-14616 GCA_024586415.1 Phrixothrix hirtus
TGACTCAGTTTATAATTATTATAAGCTTAAAAATAAATTTAGTATTAAAGCGAACGTTATATTTATATTTAGCGGTGGAACGGAGTACGCAAAGTTCCTGCAAAATATGGAATAGCTAGCTAAGAATTTAAAATAATACCTTAGTAAAATAATAAATGCAAATAGACGAATTAGTCGATAAAATTAATAAATTACAAATAGGCTAAATTACATTTAAAATGTAGGAATGGCAACACCAGCAGTAAAGAAAGAGTATGTAGACATGATACCAATATTTACCGGAGGAAGGATTTTATTAATGCGTTTCATAGAAATATGTGAAAAGTTAGTAAGAAAATTTTACGTAATCGCGGACCCAAATGATTTTCAAAACGAATATTTAATGTCAACAATTTTGTCTAAGATTCAGGGACAAGCAGCTGTAAATATCACCAGTTGTTTCATAGATAACTGGAATACGTTGAAAAATGCGCTAATTGAGGCATATAGGCATATAGGCGATATATGTTTACGCTGAATATGGAAATAGTAGACCTTCAGCAAGCACACAATGAATCTGTGTTTGATTTTCATAGTCGTATAACGCACTTATTAGATATGAAAATATCTTGTATAAACACTAATTTTGAAATTAATGAAGCTAAAACTTTAGTCAATTATTTCAAAAATTTAAGTGTAAGAGTATTATTAAGAGGATTATAAAATCCCGTTAGTCAATATATGCATGCTAAGAATCCTGTAGATTTAAATCAAACATTAAATATGCTTACAAATGATTTTTAATACGAAACAAACGAATCTAATAAAAATAATAAAATGTTTACTCCTCAGTATAAATATTAATAAACCAGTAACGAATAAACCGCAATTTAAAAATTTTAGTAAATATAATGGCAAAAATCATAAGTTTAATGAACCAGTTATAAACAAAAATTGGCAACAAAATTATCAAACCAATAAATCCAATTCCGAAATAGATCTCCTTTGTATCAAAATCGGACAAATTGTAATCAAAATAAAAATCCCGTAATCAAAATAAGAATTATCAACAAAATAGAAATCCTAATTTAGATGACGATCAAAACTTTTATCAACCAACGCCATTGAGCATCTGCACTAATAATACGCAACAATCAGGAACGTCTCGATAATTTAAAAACTTCGCTATAAATAATAATCAAAAGGAAACTATTATTATTTAAACGAACAAATTAGTGAAAATTCGCAATTAAATAAAGAAAACAATCCAAACTGAAAAATTATAAATTTTCTAGAAAAGTCTCGGACGAAACAAATTTCCAAATATTCGATTAATGAATCTTACAAATGATTCAAATAACCTACCGTATATTACATTACCGGAACATAATTTTAAAGTTTTAATAGATACAGGAAGTACAGAATCTCTTGTAAATCCTAAAATAGCTTTTAAGTATTTTAGAAATCTATAAAAAGTGATCCATTTAGAATTTCTACGGCGCACAGTGCGTCCACAGAAAAATACAGTACCACATTACCTGCATCTAAAATATTTAAATTAAAAGGCGATAATTTACGATTAAAATTCCACTTATCTAAAGTTCACGAAAAATTCTATTTAGTCTGAGGAGCGGATAAGCTAAAAGCATTACAAATAATGACTGATACAGGAAATGGATTTATAATTACTCGTAATGCTAAAATTAAATTATTTAGTACACGGGAAAACTCACATATAGCACGATGCGAATTAAATATATTGACAAAGCCAAAAACTGAAAAACTAATTAAAATTCCTGTAAATGTTTCAAATGGAGACATACGGATAACTCGCAGCAAGTGTCAAGGTGTAATAATTCCAGAATCAACCTCAAGTGAGATAAAAAGTTATGCGCCCTGCTCAATTATAAATTCTCCTAATGAATTAAAATCGGTTAAAGTATCGAAACCGTTAAACGTCGAAGAAATATACGAAAGTAGTTTAAAGAATAATCCTAAATTAAATTTCTTTAACACTGAAAAATTAAAATTTGATATTTCAAAAATTAGAACTAATCACATGAATACAGAAGAAAAAGAATCAATCGAGAGCCTTATAAATTCGTATTCTGATATATTTCACTTAGACGAAGAACCTTTAACGTTTACTAATGAAGCAAAGCACTTCGTCAGAACTAAAGATGAAATACCTATTTATAATAAATCATATAGATACCCAGAATTCTATAGACAATAGGTAAATTCTCAAATAGAGAAAATGTTAAAACAAAAATAATTATAAATTCAAATTTCCATTGGTCGTCCCCCATTTGGATAGTTCCTAAGAAGCTAGATGCTTCTGAAAAGAAAAAATGGCGTATAGTAATTAACTATAGGAAGGTAAATGAGAAAACTATAGATGATAAATTCCCTTTGCCAAACATTAATGATTTATTAGATACATTAGAAAGATGTCAATATTTCTCGACGTTGGACCTAGCTTCAAGTTTTCGTCAGATCGAGATGAACCAGGAAGGCATTCCTAAAACTGCATTTAACAAAGAGGATGGTCATTACGAATTTTTGAGGATACCATTTGGGCTGTAGAATTGGAGGACTCAACAATGATAAGTGTTTAATCTACCTTGACGAGAAAATCATTTTTAGTGCAAGCCTACAAGAACACATACAGAACTTGAGGTTAGTGTTTGATTGTTTGCGTAAAGCAAATTTAAAAATCCAGTTGGATAAATCTGAGTTCCTGAAAAAGAAATATCTTATTTAGTGCACATAGTTACGCCACAAGGTGTTAAACCAAACCCTGATAAAACTATAGCAATTAAAAATTACCCAATTCCGCAAAATAGCAATCAGATGAAAGGTTTACTTGGATTGTTGGGATATTATAGAAAATTTGTAAAGGATCTTGCAAAAATTACCAAACCTTTAACCAAATTATTAAAGAAAGATGCTATAATAAATGTAGGAAATGAAGAGTATATTGAATTTTTCAACTTCTGCAAACAATTATTAATTAATGAACCCTTATTGCAATACCCCGATTTTACTAAACCTTTTATATTAACATTTGACGCAAGAAATGCCGCTATTGGAGCCGTTTTGTCACAAGGCCCCGTTGGAAAAGATTTACCGATAGCATATCCGAGTAGAACGCTGAATGAAGCATAAGCTAGTTATAATGCAAAGAAAAGGAATTATTAGCAATTGTTTGGTCAACCCAATACCTTAGACCGTACTTATTCGGCAGAAAATTTAAAATAATTACAGACCACTAACCGTTACAGTGGATATTCCCACTAAGAGAACCAAGTTCCAAATTAATAAGATGGAGACTAAAACTTGAACAATATGATTATGAAATTATTTATAAAAAGGGCACAGAAAACACTAATGCCGATGCTTTAAGCAGAATCCCTGAAAATCTGGTAATCTCGGCCAGCTGAAAAGACAAAACCCAAAATTACATAACTTAGTATACCTAGTAGTTGAAAAACACGAATAATAATTTATCTAATCACAAAAGAAAAATATTTTAATAAACCAAGTCTTCAAGACCTAACTATTACACTATTAAATTTAAAGAAATTTTGTTTAAAACATAAACTAACAAATATCTATATGTCCCAAATAGCATCAGGATTAGATAAATTACTCTGGAACGAAATTAAAGAAATGATAAACCATGTCTTCGCAGATACAAATTTAATAGTTAATATTTATAACAAAGAACCCCACGAAAATTTAGAATTAAGTGTAGACGACATGAATGATTTTACTATTACTAAATACATGGAAGAATTCAATAAAGAATTAGAAGAGGAACATAACGATAATCAATCTTTAGTAGTTAAAATTGACAATCAAGAAGACAACGTAAGCACGGATGGTTAAACAGTTCGTTCTAACCAAAATAATCCCATAACCTGTATACCCATTATAGATAGCCCTGTAAATGTTGTGCAAAGTCAGATAAAAATATCTGAAGTGGAACATAACTCGGCAAGTCCAACAATAATACACTTGCACGGATTTAAACAAATTACGAGCAAGAAATGCTTAATTTCATGAAAGAATTAATTGTACCTAAATTTAAATATCATATATGTTTTAAAACCCCCTTATACGAAAAGCTAAGTCAAGTACTTTAAAAATATTTCAAAAATTCAGAAATCATGTTAGTTAAATGTACGTTAAAACTGTTAGACGTAACAGATGTCGAAGAAGTCAATCTCATAATAAGAAAATACCATGAAGGCAAAATCAATCATAGAGGTATAGAAGAAACCCACTCAAGAATAAAACAAAAAAAAAATACTGGCCAAATCAATAAAGAACTATCCAAGCTTCTATAAATAATTCCGCAGTTTTCCAGCTAACGAAATACGATAGGAAACCTGTTAATTTAAAATTTAGTATAATCCCCACAGCTACAAAGCCTTATCAGATACTGCATGTAGACAGTATAACTCTAGAAAATAGTAAATATCTTACAATAATTGATTCATTTTCAAAATATGCACAAGCATATAAACTTAATAGCGGACAAGGAATAGAAGTAGTCAATAAATTAATATAATATTTTGCACATCACCCTAAGCAAAAAATCTTATACAACGGATTAGAATTTAAAAATTCAGTATTAAGAGATCTATTAAAATTACATAAAACAGAAATTCACTTTATTGGTAGTCAGGACCCAAAATCAAGTGGACTTATTGAGAGATTCCATTCCACCTTAATAGGACATATAAGATTATTTAATAATCAAGATTTATATAAAAGCGGGTCAATTGAAGTTAAAGTAAACTATGCTCTTCTAGCATATAATAATACAATTCATTCAGCAACCAAACTGAAACCTACAGAAATCATTTCAGGACACTTAGATCCTCGATCACCTTTTTAACTCGAAATAAGTGAACAAATTAATTAATAATTATATGACCGATCATAAAAATAAAGTACAACTATTGTATAAAAACATTAACGAAGGTATTCAGAAAAATAAAGAAAAAATAATCTCGAAACGCAATGAAAGCAGCGAATAATTACCCGAAATACCAAGTCGTGTATTTGTAAAGAATATACAAAAACAGGCTAAAACAAAAAATCACTATAAACCCCAATTAATAGAAAGTATTAATAAAGAATTAAAAACCGCAGAGATTATTGAAGATCACGGTAATACCACTAAAAATATACACTTATCTAGTATGAACAGAAGCACAAAATAATTTCATAATTATGAATCCCTTCCAGGATGTTCGCAAGATGTCAAGAATCGCCAATAATAGACATGACATCAAACCAGGGAATCCTGCCCATCAAATTAGGAAAAGCTAAACTCGAAATAACTAAGCATACGTTCGTACATTATTATAATTTAGAATCATTAGTACAAGAATATAATAATTTAAATATACAGTAAGAATATCTTAAGACGAATACGTCAAATAATATAGGATTTGTTAGAGAATTAAATAATCATGACAAAATTGTAGATTTCATAAAACTTAGTGTAGAAACAAAATTTAATAATATTAATTTTCAAAAAAGTAGTAGAAGTAAAAGAGGCTTAAGATCAGTATTTAAATTTTTCACGGGAAACTTAGACGCCGAAGATAGCAAAAGAATTAACGGAATTTTAGCACACTTAGATAGTAATCAAAATCAATTAGAAAAACCAATACAGAATCAATATTCAGTTAATCAAGAAGTAATAAAGAAGTTCAATGAAACAATTGAAAATATTAAGCACAACGAAATAATGTTAAAGTCAAAAACCATGCAATTTCATGGTCTAGTAATAAGTACATTAAATATTCAGCATGTGTCATTTGCGAAGGACCCATACAACGAATCAGTTATATTAAACAATTCATTATTAAGTATTCTACAAGACGTAGAAAGCTCTATAACATTTTGTAAATTAAGAACTCTTCACCCAAGTATAATTAAACCCCAAGAATTGTTTAAGCAATTACAAATAATTGAACAATACTATAGAAATCAATTACCTTCCGAATTGAAGTACGAAATATATTAGATTTTGAAATAATACTTAGCATTAATTGTAAAATAGAATACCCTCGAAATAGTTATTTTATAACAATACCAATTAATTTTAGAATAGATTATGATTTATATTGTTTACTACCTTTACCCACTAAGCATGAGTCAGAATATGTGACAATAATTCCAAATTTAAAATATTTGTTAAAATCAAATGATGAAATAAAACTTCTAACTGACATACGTACAAAAAGCAAAATATATCAATGTTCGACTCAATTAATAACCGCACATTATGCGAAATGTGAAAGAGAAATTCTGAAGTCACAGGAATTTAGAAATTGTAAATATACAACATTAAATATAAGATATAATCATGTAGAAATAGTACCTGAAATTAATCAATATTTAATGGTCTTCCCAGAAGAAGAAAAACTTTATATAAATTGTCAAAGTAAAAACCAAACTAGGCACTCAAGGGCATATTTTTAATAAAGCGAATTAAATGTAAAGTAACATTTAAGAATAATCAGTTAGACTTCGAAGAAGCAAGTTATGGTACACCAATATTAATGGAAAAAGTCCAACTACAATTAAGTTCCATGAATATACCAGATATGAAAGTAGATTTGAAGGCGCTTCGATGGGAAGAAATATCTCTGAACTCTATAGTACCAATATCAACCTCAAAGTTCATAAACCATTACCCGAGCACCGGGACAACAATAATATACCTATTAACAATTGCAGCAATTGCAGTCTACTTCTTAAGAAGATATTACCTTAAAAGAAAGAACTCTCAACTCCCAGAAGATAAGCAGACGAAACCTGCGGAGGAAGCTCAATTCTAGTGATGGAGGAGTTATGTGACAGTTAAAGTGTACAATAGACAATATATTATCTATGTTAACTAAGCACCTCTTATGTTATAAATAGAGACGTTATTTCAATTGTATTGTAAAGTTTAATAAATAAATTATATTTCTTAATAGTTTTATAAAGTAAAAACTTAACTTACATATATTGATAATATTTATTTTATACCAATGTAAAGTTAGTTTATATTTCCATACATTTATGAAAATATTAAATTGTTATTACTTATATTAATATCGTTGAATAAAGAAATATTTAATATAAAAGCATTGTTTATAAAAGTAACAGTTAATCATGAGTATATATAATATAAAGGAAAATGTTCTGGGTTTGTTAGACAAAAGTAAAGACTGTTACGAACACAAACTATTTCTAACTGAACATTTAGTTCGTTGAAAATTAAACAAGCAACTTAAGTGGATATCTCAAATGCTGCGTGAGGCTGGTCAGCACAATCGAAAAATAAATAATGTAAATAGTAGATAATCAATTAGATAATCATTTCAGTATATAGGCTTTTTGGTATTGCTATTGAAACAAGTAATCTTTGGGTTGCCACTTTTAAGAAACAAAGATTAGTTTATATTAACTTAATGAGAGGACATTAAATAAAGCATGGACTTTTGTTAGAAAAATAATTTTATGACACTGTTATTTTTACCATGACGATTGATTATCCCTTAATCAAAGAGCTATTGCCTGGATGCAATAGTTAGTTCCAACACTTCCTCAGACAAGCAATTGGTGCTTAGTTTTAGTCCTAAATCAAAAATACATTTCTGATGTTTAACATTAGGCAATCCTTTGGTCAAAACATCCGCTGCAATTTCTAATGTGGACAAATATTTCATCTCAATTTGTTTTGACTCTAACGCATTTCAAACAAAATCATGGCTAATGTCTATGTGTTTTGCCCTTGAGTGAAATATTGGATTTCTCGCAAGTTTCTGCGCGGCCTGACTATCGCTGTACAAACAGGTAACCTCTTTAACAGAAATTCCAATTTCATCTAAAAATTTTCCTAAATAGATTTCTTCTTCAGATGCTTCCGTTGGGGCCATGTATTCTGCTTCAGTGCTAAATAATGCTACTGTTCTTTGTTTTCAGGCTTCCCAAGTAATTGCTGCCCCTCCATAGATAAAATTTTAACCTGTATGTAACCTGTCTTCTTCGCATCTGCTCCAATCGGCATCAACTAATTCTTCCAATTATTTTTCCACCCTTTTAAAAGTGATTCCATAATTTGATGTTCCTTTGAAATAGTGTAATACTCTATTCGCAGCCAATAAATATGCTTTTCCATAATTAGTGTTGATTTAGTTTAAATATCTGGTTGGGTACCTGTTGTTGAGGATGCTCCGTGAAACTTTTGTTCGATAAATTGAATTTAAGATTTGAACAAAACTTTATTGAAATACAAAACTTTATATGACAGTACACTTTTAATATCTTCTCAGTTCACTCCTATGTGAACATCCGATTCCTTTTAGATCCGTTTTTCAATGCAGACACGGCCTTTCTGGAATTGCGTATACTCGGGAAATATAAATTGTAATTGAAATCTGGATATGCCGTCCGCCTTGAAAGGATGCCCTTTAAACAAGTAAATTAATACAATACATTGCATGAAATATGTAACTTATAAGTACTTCTAAATATTTAGGAACAAATATTAAATTGAAACTGAACAATATGTAGAACAAACACTTAATTTGCATGTCCTTTAACTTACAATTGTACCCAACTGGAATGGAGCACTTATTCACTGGAGAGCAGACAGACGTTCACAACGTTTAATGAGACCCTTTGAAGTCTTGAGCGTGACCACTCTTGTGATTTCGTGTTTCTCTGGATAAAGATGGAAGAATTGACCGAACTGCCAAGTAAAAGGCGAGGAATTGCGATCCCTTATTAGGACCAATGCTCCTAATACAATGTCGCCTTGGTACTGTTTCCATTTTAGACGCTGTTGTATCTTTGCTACGTACTCTTGAGGCCATAGAGACCACATGGGCTGCGTTATCTGCTGCATTATTTGGAAGCGGTTTGAACGGTTTTCATTTAAATCTCGAATATCAGGATCAGGAAATGGCAGATAGAGGCCATTTTATGAGAAAGTGAGCTGATGTTAGCGGGTCAAGATCATATGGATTGGAGTATAATGGATATAAAGGACGACAGTTTAATATTGATTCAATTTGAATAAGAACCATATTAAATTCTTCGTAAGTAAGATGTGCATTGTCAATAACTCTTTTTAGATGAAATTTCATAGATTTTATACCAGTTTGCCAAAGGTCGCCAAAGTGGGGAAATGGGGGAGAAGAAAATGCCATTATATGTTTTGATTTGAACATGAATTTTTTATTTAATTTTTGTTTTGCTCGACAAAATTGCCTAACTCGCATATGACAGGCACCTTGAAAACTCGATCCATTATCTGGGTAAACTTTGAGAGACTTTCCACGTCTACCGATAAATCTTTTGAATGCCGCCATGAATGGCCATGTGCTTAGGTCTGTAACGAGCTCTAAAAGAATGGCGCGTGTTGTAAACATATGCATAACTAAACGTATGCCTGTATAATTTTACAACCAGGTCCCCTTCTGTCCTTTATAAGAAAGTGTCCAGTGTAATCAACACCGATGAAGTATAAAGTAGTAAAGGATCGACGCGTTCTCTAGGCAATTCTCCCGTCATAGGAAATATATTTTGTGGTTTAACCTTGTTGCATCCCAGACATGAGCGGACAACTCCTTTTCTAGCATTTCTTCCATGAGTAGGCCAAAACTCTCGGCGAACGGAAGCTAACACCTGTTGTTGACCGATGTGACACACTTTTATGTGTTCGTCACGCAGTACTATATTTGTGAAATGGTGACCAGATGGAAGAAGAATTGAATGCCCTTTATCAAAACAGAAACTAGAATTGTTTAATCTACAGCCCACACTTAACACATGAACATTGTCTAAGAAAGACTGCAGAGAAAGAATTTTACTGTTGGAGTCTATTGGACTTTTGATTACCAATCTCAGAATTTCATGCGCAAAGCACTGTTTTTGAATAATCCTTACAAGATGAGTTAATGAATTTTTTAACACTTGTACGGAAATTGGACCAAACGTGCGTAAATTATGTAGTAACTTGCAATTATCACTGAAGCGAAGGATATACGCAGTACAGCTTTTCAGTGTAATTAAAGTTAAATATCGACCTAATAAAGATTCATCGACATTACCGAGCAATGAAATTTTCTTTGGCTTTCGAAACTCAGGTAGACCTGATGTAAGCCAATTTCTTTGAAAGTGATGTTTGTCCTTTAGTCAGATGGAACCATTCCACTATAAGGCTACAGTTGATTAAAGATCGTGGACTTATGTCACGTGAAACAAGGTCGGCAGGGTTATCCTGCGAGCGTACATGACACCACAGGCATCCCCCTCTTAAACGCTTAATTTCCATAACGCGGTGGGCAACAGAGGTTTTCAGCACGTTAGGTTGCGTATGAATCCAACCTATGATGATGGTTGAATCGCGCCAGTAAATTATTTTTTCGGGTCCGAACCTTAGAGAGGTTATTACTTTGCTTGAAATAGCAGCCAGTAGCAAAGCACTGAACAGCTCTAACCGTGGAATATTGGTAGTTTTTAAGGGCGTAACCATGGATTTTGCGTAAAGCAATCGAACTATATCTTAGCGATCTTGACCGATGGTTCTAATGTAAATCGCAGCACCGTATGTGCTATTGCTGACATCAAAAAACCCATGCATTTCACAACTAGAAAAATATTTGAGTTTGACTTGATGCGGTATATGAAGTTGATTTAATTATGATAATTCACTTCCGAAAGTTTGCCATTGAGTGAAAAGAGCTTGTGATATGGATTCGTCCCAATCTCCCTTTTCTTCCCACAGCTTCTATAGCAGAATCTTGACTAGGATGGTACACGCACTTAGTAGCTAATGCCGATCATATATTTGAACAATACTTGCAAGAACTAATCTCTTGGTTTTGGGCTTGGCAGCACAGGCAGAACTGATATTGAAGATGAATATGTCAGTGGCGTAATTTTAATTAAGACCTAACGTTTTTGTGTTTCAATCTGATCCAATTTGCTTTACCAACCAAATTAAGATGATAAAACGACCATCAGAATCCGTAGCATAAGTTGCTTTGAAATGAGCTGCGCATTCAAGCTCGTTCTTGGAACGCGCTTTACAGAAACATTCCTCTATTTCTCAGAAGTTTTGTATTTGAAATGGAATGTCTGAATCTGCACTAGGCTTTCGAAAGCTTGTCCTACAATTATAATGTGATGTATGTTTAGACTTGGCATTCAGTTTTCCTGAAACTATCCAACCTAACTTAGTCTTCTGCATTACGGGACTGGACAGTCTCAAAATGAATGGACTGATGCAAATAAGTTACCAGAAGTCATCTGCGCCTATGAGTAGATCTATTCTAAACGGAATGTGAAACGCAGGATCTGCAAGCTTTATATGCATTGAAATGTTTTCCCCTCAGTGTCGAGTTTAAACATTGGCAAGAAATCGCAAATGTTCGGAATGATCAAAAACGCGAGCGCTTTAGTATGATTATAATGTTGCGAATGAATTTCCGTTGTGCATTTTGACTTGACATTTGATACTGTTTGACTAATACCTGCAAACGAAATGTCGATTCTTTTCTGCCCTAAACCCAAGGCCTGACATAAGTCATAGGTTATAAAGCTTGATTTCGAACAAAAATCAAGTAAATCTCGACATGTATGAATATTTCCAGAAGCATCGGATATTTGAATGACCGCCGTAGATAAGAGCACCTAATTCGGAACTGGGGACGTATAACTTGAAAGTGTAGTTTGTTTATTACAGTGTGCAGGCGCATCTAGATGAAGTTGCTGCTTCCGAATCATGTTTACCTAGGGAGTTTTCACGAATGTGCAATAACATATAATGTTTGGAATGACATTTTTTGCAGTTGCCGAATTTGCCCTGCGAACTAAGATGTCTAGAATGAAGGCAATTGATGCAGAATTTAACACCCTTTGCATAACTTATCCTATCTGCAACGAACAGCTTTGAAAAATTTGAACAATTGAAGATTTTGTGCTCTTCCTTGCAATAGGAACATTGCATAATTGTCACTAAGAATGATATAGCCGTGTTATGCGAGTTGTTGTTTAACGATGACTTAGAATATGATAAGCTGAAGTTTAAATTGCCACAACTTAACTCTAAAGTTTCCAGAAAATCGGCCTTTCCCTTGAGGAATGCAATAATTTCCCTGAAAGTTGGAAGATTACTTTCGAATTTGTGTGATTCAAAATTACAAGCAGTTGTTGGGTCCAGTTTGCTAGCCGTAATAATGGTTAGCAACGTGTCCCATTGATTGACTGGTTGACTCAAAGATTCCAATGAGCGCAAGTACTTTGAAATGTTATTGTTAAGATAACGCAATTGAACGGAAGGCTCCCTTTGAATAGGCTTTAAATCGAATAACGCCTTTGTGTGATTATGAATTAAGAGCCTATTGTTTGCAAATCTTTCACATAGCAGTTTCCATGCGACGTCATAAATGGTTGCAGAAGTTTCTAACGAACCTTTCACTTGAGCCGCATCTCCGCAAAAAATTGCCCTCAGATAATGGAACTTTTGTATCGCATTGGTTCTTGTATTTTTGTCAATGAGCGAATCGAATGTGTCATGAAACTCGAGTCATTTATATCTAAATGACACAATAAATTGTCACTTAGATGACTTCTATTTGCAATTAAAGGTTTTCTATCATCTTCCAAATTTTATTTTAATTTTAATATGACGAATTTGGCTTCCGAGATTAAATTGTAATAAACATTTCCGAATTCCTCTCTGTATGTAAATTCATCTTCCTCATTTTCCGTAAGACATCCTATCGCGCATTGTATTTCTTCAAAATCACTTATTATGGGTTCTAAAATTAATATTCTATTTTCTAGTTCTAATTCTTAATCAAAAATATTTCCCTTATTCAGTGGCGGCTTTTCAGGTGAAGTAGGTGAAGAGCCTCTTCAACGAATTTGTCTATACGAGTTGATATTTAGCATATTATCATAATATTTCATTTATTGAGATCAAAAACATATTAAAATACTAAAAACTTAAAGAATTATAATTCATAAAGCGGTTAAAATTACATCCATAAAAATCGCAAAATACAAGTGAAGAGCTAGGAGCTAGTATGCAAAACGTTTGAACTTGTGGACTACGTTGTCATGGTAACCATGCCGTTAGTCGCCTTAGTATATACAATACTCCCACTAAAAGTGAAGAGTTTGCTTTAAAAATTATTTGCATCTACTTGTACGGTTTGTAGTAATTACTTTAACGGTAACGTTTACATTAATTACCTACGCGTGTTCTAGAGAGTTATTACATTTTTATCTTTGTACTTTGTGATGTAAAACTTCAAAAACAATATAACATAGTTTTTTTTAATATAATCTTAGTTGTATTAGTTGTATAATCTTTTAAAATATCAATATGAATTCCATTAATGACGTTATGTGTAATTTATTGGAAACTCCTTTTAATACATGGAAAGATGAAGTTAAAAGAGACCTTTTATATCAAGGATGGCCAATCGAACAATAAAAAAAGTTGTTAAAAAGAGCGCTAAATCCTATAATATTAATTTTAAAAAGTCGTGGTTTTATAAATATAAATGGTTGTGTATCAGTTTAGTATTACAAAGATAGTTTTGTTGACCTTGTATGCTTCTTAGTAATAACAAATAACATTTGAAATGTGGATTAATGTCGAAAAATTTTGAAAATTGTTGTTATTGTAGCTCTTCACCATTTTTTTTAACAAAAAGCCGCCATGTCCTTTATCTATTTCTAGCTATAAGTTTTGTCGATATTTCTTGAATATTGTTAAACGTGCTTTAAAGGAACATGGGTTTTTGCATATTTGTTTTAAATTTGACATTTTTAGGAACTATTAATTGATTTAAAATGCAGTCTATTTTTGGAAAATCAATTTACTATTTACAGAGTAATTGTTAATGCAATAAAATTATTTTCTAACTAATTATTAACGTAATTGATATAAATTTCAATACTTTTAGCTGAGTCAATCTAAACTTAACTAATGGTGGTGCAAAAGTTTCTGTAAAATCAATTTTTTCCTTTTGTATAGCCTTTAGCCGCTAATGGCGCTTTAATAAATAAGTTTTTCCGCATGACAGTGTACTGCAACTATTGTTTCGTAAGTTAACAACAATTTTTATGTAAATAACTTTCTCAATTTTCTATTTTTTTAGGATTCCATTTTTTAGTAGGTAAATAAATTTTTCTGCATAACAGTGAGTTTTGTTTTTACGTCGATGAATAAATAATAAAAAAATTCCTTTTATTACTTTATTTAAAAACGGTGATTTTGTAACAGATATTCTTAAAATTACTAGATCATAAAATTAAGTCACACAATTATGAATTTATCTGAAATACTGAACAATGTTAGACTGTCAAGTACAAATAACAAAAACCCTTAAATTCAGTAGGATTCAAGCTTATATAATAATTTTTATAAAAAATTTTAAAACTACGAAGCTGCAATTTCTGCGGTTGCTAAGCATTGTATTTGAGAAAGCGCGTCATCTTAGATGACCTGCAGTTGTCTATTCATATCCACAGGTATTAATGGGAATCATATAACTCCTCCCTTCATGAGAATGAACTTTGAGGTACATGAAGTTCATCCATTTT
>JAHWXV010855680.1:0-11114 GCA_024586415.1 Phrixothrix hirtus
ATATATATATATATATATATATATATATATATATATATATATATATATATATATCATTATGTTGTAGAGGGCGTGGGGTTTCTTTCAATATGCATTTATTTAACTCTCGAAGCTATTGTAGCTGTTACGATTATATAAACAGGTTTGTAGAGTACCAGCAATAATTCTTGGATAATCATTATTTTAATGATGGTTTTGCCTTTACAAGTTCGTATTGGCCTCAGTCAGTGCTATTATGAATGCAACAGGCAATATCCCAACGCATTGAGAAGATTTCGTATTTTACATGAACTGAGAAATGGACTCTGCTTTGTAAAATCTTTTCGTAAGTTGGTGAACGAATTTGAAGAAATTGGTTCGGTTACCGACAAAAAGCGTTCAGGTAGACCAAAACTGGTAGAAAATGAAGTCAGTGCAGCTCTAGTTTTACAAGAAGTTCAAGAACTTAGTGAAAATTCTGCATATAATGTTTGTAGTGCTAATAAAGTTGCATGACGTTTAGAGATGCGTTATTCAACAGTGTGGCGAATTTTGAGAAGGCAGCTTAAGTTGTATCCATACAAAATAGAAATGCTTTTTGAACTCAAACTACAAGATAAGGATTTTCGTGTCACTTTCGCTTTGCAAGTGTTAACAGAAATTCAAAATAATGTTCAATGGCTAGACAAAATTTTTTGGACAGACGAATCACATTTTGAATTAAATGGAGGCGTTAACACACAACTGCAGGATATGGACAGAAACTAATCCAAATAAAATTGTTCAACAAGCATTACTTGATGTCAAGGTTACTGTCTGGTGTGGCTTTTCATCTAACTTTCTAATTGGTCCTTATTTCTATGAAGAAATGGCAAATAGACAAATTAAAACAGAAACGGTGAATGGGCAACGATATCTTCGAATGTTACAAAACTTTGTAATACCAGAATTACAGAATCATGATATCGAAAATATTGTTTTTGTGCACGATAGCTCACCCCTCATATATACAATCCCGTTAAATCACTATTAAGAAACACATTTGGTGATCGTGTAATTAGCAGACATTTTCCAAACAGATGGCCTCCTAGGTCACCGGATATTAATCCACCTGACTATTGGTTATGGAGTTACCTCAAAGAAAGGGTATTTCTTAGTATACCTATTACTCGTGAGGAATTGAAACAATTCATATCACATATCATTGAAAATATTCCACTGAATGCCCTTCTAGGTCACAGGATATTAATCCACCTGACTATTGGTAATGGAGTTACCTCAAAGAAAGAGTATTTCTTAGTATACCTATTACTCGTGAGGAATTGAAACAATCCATATCACATGTCATTGAAAACATTCCACTGAATGCCCTTTACGATGCACTTCGTAGCATAGAAGAACGACTATATCTCATTGAACAGCATGGAGGTGGTCATCTTCAACTTCTTCTTATTTATTCTTTTTTATAATAAAACCCCCTTTCTTTACAAACAAAATGGCGTTTTTATTTTTTCAGCATCTCAAGAATTAGCAAACCAATGGCCATTTAAAACTGGGAACTTACTTTTGAATAACCTAATACATCAGAGTGGGACAATCAACATAGATGGTCACTGTAAAAAGTAAACTTTTGCGCTTTCTAATGTCAACGCAAAGTTAAAGTTTTCTGAGGAGTAGCACTATCCTGCTGTAGAGCGGTAAAGTAACTTTTTCACCGCTAAAACATAACACTAGACATGCCAAAAATAATTGACATTTAAAATTATATTCATCGCAGACGAGAAAATGTATAATACTGTTACTCGTCTTCCATGATAACAAATGAACAACTCGCCCGTTGTTATTTTATACTAACTATAATATTGATAGTTAAAGATACAAGATCGGTAAGTGCCTTATAACAGGCAGAGAGAAATCTTCGAGACCTGTTGTACTAAGACATTTAACGATCGTTTGATGCACGCTACTTTTTGCGCTAACCAAAACAATCAACTAATTATGATAATTTGATATCAAACCTTTACTCCGTTTCATAGCAGTACTAGTATCGTTATGAACCATAACGTGCTTGTTATCGTGAAGTTACTATGATAATCACACCAGTTCGGAAAACATATCATAACGTGACAATCAACATAGCCGGTAAATGTACAACAACAGGTCAGTAGCGCAAAAATTATATTTACGATAAGTTCCTTATTTTATCAAATTAATTCTGTTCAAAGTTAATTTTAGGATATTGAATATACATACGGGTGTCTTGTGAAATCTGCAATGGTTTTAAATATAGATATTTATTTTATGCCAAAATTATCATCTTACGAATTAATTATTTAGAGTCAATATCATTATTATAATCCATACATGCACTGTTTTAAATATTCCCCATTGATTATTTATTTAATGGTTAATGCGTCTGTTATCAATTAATTGTAGATAGCTGCAATACCTGTATTTCTTTTTTTTGTAACATATAAAGATATTTCTCTTTATTATAGTCTTCCTTCAAACTTTGTAAACAAATGAAGGATGGCACAGAGCTATAATTAATAAAGGAAATAAAATAATAAAATATATTATTGACATTAGTTCCTAGATACCTGCAATATAAATAACATATTTAATTTATGAGAGCACGTAGAGCATTAACATTTTCTGCTGTCTGATTTATAAAATATTCCATAACTTGTGAAAGTTGTAGTTCCTTTGGGATTAAATCCTTATGTTATTCATAAAAGTTGTTCTGAGTTTGATCGTTGTAAATAAAAATTAAAAGGCAAAACATTCCCAGAAATGTAAGTTGAATTTTTCTAGTTTACTGCGTTCTATATTTATGGAGAGTTAAAAGTATTATTTTAAATTTGTTACAAATTCAATTACATTTACATTTAAACACAATTTCCTTTTATCTCTTTAAGCTTTTTCGTTTATAAATTAATTAAAAATTATTTTTATTAGTTAGATACTGCTTATAGTATGTAATCCCTTGACTGTGTATTTTGACTGAAGAGGGACTAATACCGCGTGATTTTTTCAACCGTAAACATACAGTTCCTTTACATCTTCATTTTTCCGATGCCCGCACTCTAATTTTTCTATTAACATTCCATTTACGCTTGCTGATTGGTATCATTTCTATTTTGCTTGTAAATCTGCGATGTTCATGTTTAGCCTGTTTCTTAATTCGGAAGAGTAAAACTGAAACCAAATTTACAATGGGAAATGCTTAGCAAATGACAGACAGACAGGTGGCAAATTTAAATTCTAATTTGTAGTATTGAGGCAACGTTACGTTAGATATTTTCCATCAACATATTGAGTGGCATCTTATAAAAAGAAACAAAAATCACTAAAAAAGTACCTTGTGATTAAGTATTAATATTGATTATTAATATTTACATTCGTCAATGTTGATATTTATTTGTTGCCAATTTTTGTCGTCGTTTATTGTGAAACTTTAAATTAACCTAAACGGCCTTTTTTTAAAACTATGTACTGATTTTATTTGGTAAGTTAAGCATTATTAATTTTTAATTCAAATTAAATTATGAAACAAAAATTTTAGGTTAAATAGTATTTACATTAGTAAACATCAATTTGTATTAGAAGTTTCCTTTAGATCTGTAGAATACAATGCCAGTATTTTTACCAGTCTTGCTTTAATTAATTTTATTTTTCCAAATAAGCTGTTTGCTAATAGCGCGGTCGACTTGCTGTATTACACCAATGACATCATCAGTTATCATTTTGCAGAAAAAGTACAATATTTTGCAGTTTTACTACCTTTTATACTATTTTTTATGAATAGAAAGCAGCTAATTGTAAGATGCATTGTAGTAAATCGAGCTGCATAGCAGACATTTTTACGTATTATGTTTATAGCAATATTCATTGATTTAATTCAGTCTCCGTCGACAGTTTAAATATCAGTTCTTATAGAGAATACTACACAGAAAGAATGAGCTAAGCCCTCATAAACAACCGTGACATCTTTCTGCCCAGACAAGTATTCGTTACAAATGGATGTACGCCAAAGGGCACAAACTGTTACCTTTACACACGTTTAGAGAATTGTTACAGATTTGATAATATGAAACGTTCAACTTACATGTATTTAGACAATGCTAGGCATTTTGAATAATTATATAAATATTATTTGAAATTATGCATTTTCACGTCTATGGGTACGTGAATAAACAAAACTTCCGTTATTGGAGTGAAAACAAGTAAAATAGTTTATGTAAGGCGTCTTCATAGTGATCGTGTCAGTATTTGATGTAAAATGTCACAAATTGGGATTACTGGGACTTATTATTTTCAAAAAAAGGCAAGACGTTTACTGTTAATTCTGATAAATATGCGCATATCATTGAATAATTTCTTTAACTAGCCCTTGAAGAACTGCACCCTGACTTCATGTAGCTACATCAAGACGGAGTCACATCCCATATAGTGCGTAGGTCACGGGCAGTTTTGAGGCAGATGCTTCCCGTCACTTAATATCTCTAGGAGTGATATGGCGTGACCAGCACATTCGCCAAAGTCTTTTCTGTGGGGATACCTAAAGGCGAAAGCTTTTAAATATCGTCCCAGGAATATGGAAGTTCTGATGTAAGAAATTCTTCACACACCCGGACACATGTTGCAGAGAGTTATTCAAAACTTCAGAGTAACCTTACAGTAGTGCATAAAAAATAGTGGATCTTACTTGATATTGAAATAAAACTTGGAATATTGTATATTTATAATGTCAAAATAAATTTGTAGGTATCTAACCTTTTTCTCCTTTATAAATTTTGAAAACAGGATGTGAAATTTGGCGCACCCTGTAATTACGGATATTAAACAACCACCATCTTTAAATCAATCCAATTAAAATTCAATACATCAACACATATTATAAAAAATAAAAAAAAATCTCCTTTTGGTAAAGTTTTATCCATAATATAATTAGACTTGTTTTAAATCTTATCATAAACGACAACTGTATGTTTATAGACCGTCAACAATACTGTCATCTATCGTGATTCTTTACATTATTCCTTTTAACTTTAAAATCTTATACACTTTTGCACATTTTTTTGAAAACCTTATTGCATCTTTATGTCATATGCAAAAGCGTTAACTTTAATTTTGCTCTAATCTATGATAACTTAATCTAAGCGTACGCTTTGAAAGTAAAAACAGGAAAGAAGGTTTGCAGATGTTATCTGTATAATTAAATTTAACAATATAAAAATTAAATAGGGCGTAATAATTAACAAAAACTTTAAACAAAAATAAATAACAAAATGCTAAAAATTATTCAAAAAAAGGCAAATTTATTTAAATTATCTTCTCGCTTCAACTATTTATGACAAAATTCAAACCATAAAAATATATCCTGCTTTTTTACAATAAAATTACTTGGCCTTTTATAACTTAAAAGTAAAAAAATGCAACCTTGTCTATTGCTGAGAAATGAATTTAAAACTGTTGGCCCAAAATCCGCTTTATAATCATGGTATTTTAAACTCAATCGGGTAGCAAGATAACCGGTCTTGATGCAAATCAAAATTTCGCCAAACAGCAAAGCCGAATAAAGAAATTAAGAATATTTCAGATGACGAGGCTGCTAATCAACTTCAAAGGAATTTTCTTAAATTTGAGGTGGTTCCCGTTTGGAATCTCTAAACAGCAATATAATCCAGGACTCATTCAAATAAATTATGGTTTTCTATATAAAAATAGAAAATTTTACTCGTAAAATCTAAAACCTGTCTCTAAAAGTTGAAGAACAAACATTACTATCTAAAATTCGCCAAAAAAATTATAAAAGAAGCGTACCTGAAAGATTCCTTCAAACATGGGTTCTATAGAAAAAATAACAACTACAAACTCTTTGGTTGTTAAACTAAATGCTACAAGCCAACTAGTAGCATTAAATAAATGTTAAAACTGACAATTTAAATAATAATGGACTAAGTGCCACGACTGCTCAAAGGCGAATGCTAGCCGGTGATCACAGTCAAAATCTTGTACCGCTCAGTTCCAAATTAACTTGATAAGGAATATAAATATTAGGCTTGAACTGCTCTCTATGTTTCCCGATAAATACGAAGCAAACAAAATTAAAGTAAACTCCCAAAAGGACTATTGTCGGTAACATTAAGATGAAGACACTAATTAAAACAAAATATACCTGTGACAAAATAGCCATAGGCGATTAAATTCTAACGACCAAAAATAAATTAAAAATTTCTTTCCGACTAAATTTAATACTTCTATAATATTTCATAATATAGAAACCTAGTTAGGGGCGTTCGGATTAAATTTTAACCACGAAAAATAAATTAGAAATTAGTTTATACACTTAGATATCGAATAAAATAGAATCAATGTACTGCAAATAAGAATTAAACTATGTTTAAAATTAACCGAAAGAAAAAATAATCGGTACAGCTTTTCCTAACCATAACAACCCTAGCTAAAATTTACCGCTTTTACTTTATCTAATTAATAAAATGTTATTAAGGGTTTTTTCTTTCTTACGTTAGAAATACACTTCCTGAATTTGTTTATATGGTTGTAAAATGTGTTGTACATTTCTCACCACTGACATGCGTTCTACAAACCCTTATTGTATTTTTGTTTACATTCTAGACGTATACCTATTGCATATTAAGGATATGAAACGAAAGCTTTAGATCACCATTTTTCAAATTATTTCTCACTAGTCTGACATCTGCTCGGTTTAATGATAGTTAGTGCCAAAAGCCGATTTTTATTTTTCTCCACTACACAATGTGCTATTATTTGTGCCGATCATTACCACCCATCTCGTAATCGCTCATACTCTGAATCTTTGCTTTGTTGCTCTATATCGTAAGTATAGTCCTATCTATGGTGGTAAGTTTTATTATAATTTCGAATATTAGATAATTATTGAAGTTTGAGGTAATATGTTATCCGTGTATACACATGATAGTATTCTTAATAGTACAAACAATCCATAATAACATCGTTAATCTAAAATACCTAAGTTATTTAAACCGAACATAAGCAGCAGCATGCTTCTTGGAAATCGAACCAATCTTTATTGTTATGTTTTATATTGATACATTAATTCATTTACATTATATATCAGAATGTTCGTTCTTTGAAAGGATGTAAAACTCCTTTCATAGAATGAACAATACATATACACTTTGAACAACATTCTCTTAATAATAAATGGCTTGGTTTCCATTACTTTGTTCTAAGACGTCTATTGTCTGAAAAGATCCCAATTCATTTTGTAACATCGAAAGCCTTAGCAGAGTTTTATGTTACAGTGTAAGATACAACCAAAGCAACATTTATAAGATGTCTTATAATTTCATTAATTTATGTTATCGTATATTGATAGATAAGCACGTCTGTAGTCATCAAATTATTGATATTACTTGAAGAAACGAAACCATGTTTAATACTACTGCTCTCGAAATACAACTTCATATATTACGTTTAATGTTTCAATCAATATGCAGTAGCATCGCTACGCATATCACTGAATCAAATAATAACAGTTTATTTTCCACTGACTTAACTCACACATATCATGCGGAAAATATTGAAATATGCGTTTCTCTCAAGCAGTAATTTTTGTATCGTTATGATGTTACGAATACAAAATTTCTTGATCCTTAAATGGCGTAAATAGCTTTATTTTTCATGGTAATGTAAATTGCAATGTAGATGATTTTAAAAATTAAGTTCTGTTTCTGACAAAGATTGCTCTTTCCAATTATAGTCTTTTAATTTATGGTTAAATTACGTTTATGAGAATAATTGGCCGCTCCTGTATTTAAATAGCATTGTGACATCCTCTTCCAAACACAATTGAACATCCTAAATCACATTAAGTTCAACGTAACTAATTGTTGATTAAAATTCGAATAAAGTTGGCAAAATTACATGCTTATGACCTACATGAAATATAAGTATAAGATATAAATAATATAAAGAAGAAGATTCCTCCTAAAAAAGCTATCAAATATGAACAATTTTAAGGCTTCTCATCACCAAATAATTGTTAAACTAAATACATAGGTAAAGTTATAAAAAGTTTGCATTTCCCAATATAGTGACACAGCACCAGTAGACCAATGGTTTCGCCCTAGTGGATCTCATCAGTGCTGGGTGGCTGGACACGCTGATTGAAAATGCAAACTTCCTTTTAAACACATAAAACATGTGTAGTGTAAATGACAAAATAATGGCAGAGGCATCTATAGTTTATACTAGGAGTTCTTTTAATATAAATAATATAAATATGAGGATTTGTCCTAACAATGTCACGAATTTTAAAAATAAATTAGGCATAAGTGAAAGGCCATCAAACTGTAATATGAACAATTCTAAGGCTTCTCATCACCAAAAGATTATTAACCTAAATAAATAGGTAAGTTCCACTAGGGCGAAACCATTGGTCTGCTGGTGCTGTGTCACGCTGCTTGTAAATGCAAACTTTTATAATTTTACCTTTACTTTCCTTGGATGCTGTCACCCTTATTTGCAGAACAATAGATTTATGTTCTGCTATTTCTACCTAAAGTTTGAATATAAGTTTGTTGTTTATATTATTTAATTTGTAGATTTCCATCAATCGACAATAATTCCATTAAATAATAATAGCCAAAAGATTAATACATACATTTTAAATAAAATATTGACATATAAACGCCACACAATTTTATAGTATGTATGTATGTATCATTTTAATTACGTGAGATGCAAGACTTAAAAATGTAAACATCAATCTCGTCGACTGTTTAACACCAGCAGTAACGCTAGTCTTTCATAATTATTTTTAGTGTGTTTTAGTTCGCTTTAACGATATAGAGTATCAAATTTTCTTTAATCTCAACCTTTTTTAATTTATTAAGATTCGTCTACTCTATTGTGCTAGATATGCGTATTATTTCCTGGTAAATAATATACCATTGTGCAAATGTTACTTTTCTGTTGGTCAAAGCTTTATCCTTGGTTGACGAATGGTTTCAACTTCAATTACGCTGCGTGAAGGTTCAAATGCAGTGAGTGCCATTAGATCGCTTCGAGCAGGTCTTGTAGCACGCAAAGGTACGTTGGCTTTGTAACACCCGGATTTGAAAACAGGCCGTTTTTAATTGAGTTTCACACGGTCCTTATTGACCCTATTACTTTCGCGATTGAAAAATGCTATCACTTGCATGAAAAAGACCTCAAGTTTTGATCGCCTTGTGCTTTTATCTGATTCCTTTGGTAATCCCTACACGGATTTTCTTAACGAATCAAATATTTGTATTTCAAACTTATGCTTCTTCCTTATCTAGTAAGTTGACATTGCACCTGCTTTCAAGCTATGTTTACAGCCATGTAGTTCTTCGCGCATTGCCCAAACTCAAGAGTAGTTTATATTGCAGTTGCGCCGTTTAGGTTGCTTTTCAAATTTTTTATTTTTATGATTTGAGAAATCCTTCTTTTCACGCCTTTCTTCAAACACGATGTTATTTTATGCTTCAAATATTATTTATTTCGCTTAACTACGACATTTTTATGTCCGTTTCAATATGCTACCGCCGCGCTTGTTCGATGGTTTAATGTTCAAACGTTTCCCCTTCTTTATTTGGCGGGAATCAGTTTTTATAACGATTTAAAGTACTGCTTTATATTACTTTATTTACAGATATTTTAGAAAAATAAAATAAGTGAACATTTATTTGATTTTTCTCTAATGTTGGAACTTACGAGGCTTAAATTAAATCACGTGCATTTCAACACCGTATTTCGTTATCTTATCTACGAATTATGCCCGATAATATCTATAAAATTGGTATCACGCTGGTACTTTTACGTCTTCACTCATTTCGCATGCATAATTATACCTTTTGTAGAATTTTAATACAATATAATTTCTGACATGCCACATCTTGCGCTTATATATAGCATGTCACTGTTTAGGTAAAACAGTAGCTCTTATTTACTTGGCTACACAACTTACACGTCTTCTGTCATCCCAGAAGGCAAAGCATATTAACTCTGTAGATGTATTTTTCTGAGCTTGTGTGGTGATTATGTCATCAATTAACACAATTAATGTGCATCATCATATCCAATAATTCAAAAAATTTTACATAAGAATTCCTAGATAATTAAGTACAAGTAATTTTAATGTAATAAAATGTAAATATCGTATTTTTAGAATAAGAATAAGTAAGATCAAAAATGGCAAACAGAATAGTCAGGTCGTAACAAAGGTCGTGCCGACTTTAATAAACATTCAAACTGAAAAAAAACTGGCAAGTTTGCCGACTTTGCCGCATTAAAGAGATTAGAAAAAATAAGAAATTAAAATTCAACGAACAACTACTTTAAATTGGTCGCAATTCAAGATGTAGTTAACACCATTGGTCAAACAAGATCTACAGAGCTAATAAAAAGCCAAGCACAAGGGAAACCGACGTCTTTTCCTCTAGGTTGCTGCATGCTTCAATTACTCATCAAGTACGGTGTATCTAAACAGTACAAACAGTGCTTCAGAGAGATGCGATGTACAATTCTATCGTACTTTGTAATTTAGAGAAGGAACTTCCCGCAATCAGTCAGTTCTACTCATTAATTTGTTACAAAGTTACAAAGAAGAACCACACAATTTGCTTATAAACTATTCTGTAAGTGAGACCAACTAAAGGCTACAGAGAACTATGCAGATACGAAAATTGGAGACTACTGAAATAAGGCAGAACAAACACTTAATTTTCGCGAGTGCAAAAATAAAGTCGGTAGTTTAAATAAAAATTTCAAAGACAATTAACTTATTTTATAAAGTAAATTAAAAATCCTTTTCAAATTGTATAGACAAGGGATTGCAGATATTATACCTGAGATTCATACGTGCACGCCTAAATACGGTAGTTTGCACCCTTATCTACACAATGAAAAATTTTGTAAATTGTTTAGTATTTAGAACCCTTTTAGCGGTAACATTGTTGTATATGTATCTGTTTTAAAATCAGTAAGTGTTCATTGACGACAGTAATTATCGTAAATAATATTTTTTAACTTTCATAAAGAATTATTAATTAGAAATATATATATATATATATATATATATATATATATATATATATATA
>JAHWXV010855919.1:0-36596 GCA_024586415.1 Phrixothrix hirtus
GCCACACTCATAGATGGCGCGCGAGTAACGACGCGGGGAAATTTGAATTTGCATTCTAATAGCCATATTTAAATCTAAAAATCATCTTGAAAAATTTTTCCAAGTTAGAAATGGCGGAAAATTCAAATTTGAATCTTCCGCCATTTTGGAACTATATTTAAGTTGGTAATAGATCTGACGCCATCTTGGGACTAGATTTAGGTTAGTAACAGATTCAACGCCATCTTGGAACTGCATTTAAGTTGGTAATAGATCCGACGTCATCTTGGAACTAGATTTAAATTGGTAACAGATTCGACGCCATCTTGTCACTAGATTTAGGTTGGCAACAGATTCGACGCCATCTTGTCACTAAGGCTTGGCCCCATATCTTCTCCGGGGCCGGAGTGCCGGAGGCCATTCTTACACCTAGTGCTGCGCCCCTCCACCAACTCGACGGTCATCTTGAGCCCCATTCTCCGTCGGACATCTTATCACGTGACTTAAGCGCCCCCCACGTGGCTGAGCTGGCGGCCATCTTGGGGCCCATGTCTACTGCGGGGCAGAGTCCGGGGTCCCATTTCTGCATCTAGGACTTCGACACACTTCAATACCTAGGGCTACGCCCCTCAGACAACTCGGTGGCCATCTTGTCATGTGCCTTTCGGATTGATGTCCGATTTGATCCAGAAGCCCCCTTGTATCACTACTAGCTAGGTCTTTGTTCTTACAAGATCCAGTTAATCCTGTCATGATTGTAGATTGGACTCTAGAAAAGATTGAAACTGATTTTGATTTTACTAATAAAATAATCAGTGATGAAGTTTACTGTTGATGGATGGCTTTGTCAATAAGCAAAATTGACAATTTTGGGGAGATGAAAAGCTTTAGTCAAAAGTCAGGTAACCATTGATGCCACAGAACGTTACTGTTTGGTGTGGTTTTTTGGTTGGGGCAGTTATTGATCAGTATTTTTTTTCAAAATGAACATGATACTATGACTATTATTGATGATTGCATGGATTTTATTCGTTTGAGATGTAGTTTCAACATGATGATACCACATGCCCCACTTCTACTGAACTATTGCTTTTTTGAAGTTAAAATTCAGTGAAAGGTTATTTTGAAAAAAGCAGTCGTCGACTAGCCACCAAGGTCTTGGTACTAGTCATTCTTATACATTTTAGATGAAGTGTTTCATTTATTCCAATAAACCATAAACTGTTGTCGATCCGAAACAAACATTTGTGTTATTGATGAGGTACAGCCTGGGGTTTTTGTATTCACTCTATTAAAAGCAGTTATTGTGGTCATTTAAATGATATTGCATTTCATGTATAATACCATCGAATGTACTTCAAAATAAAACAATAAATACCACTTTATCTTCTATATTTTGAATTTTATTTCAATACAAATTTTATCCCTTTTATAGAAAACCTCTATACTAATCTACTAAAATGAATGTAATAATATTTTGTGCTTTTGTTTTTATGTTATTAATTTTGTATCAACAATCATTAATACTGTAAATAAAAAATCAGTTTAAATTTTTTAGATGACTCGGGACTTCTTTAATCTACTTAAATGAATTTCATTAGTTTTTGCAGTTATTTTAATGTCATCTGCGAAAACTGTAGTACCTAGTATCCAGTGTAATACTCTTTGTCAGATTGATGGTGCATTAGACAATCTACACATCATTTGTTACACTGCATTAATCTTTTATGTTTAATGTAAACATGTGCTTATCCCTTGGTTTGACCTCTAAATGTAAAGAAGCTTGCCTTAAATTATTTTTCAGTACCAGTATAATTTATGTAACCCAATCAAAAAATGTAACTGATAAAATACTTTAAGAAACTAATTTATCTAATACTTTTACTTTTGATTGAGCTTTTACAAATATAGGTTTACTGTATGCTTTAATAGATAAAACTGCTTGAATTTCTTGAACTTTCTCTACTTTCAAATCAAACACTGCTGGGTATTTTTAAGCAATATCGTGAGTTAAATGCTTTTATCTGTGAAAGGAACCTATCAATATATTTTTCGAACTTCTGTTTCACAGCTTCTATTTACTGATTGTTATTGGCAGCCAGAAAGCGATCATTTTCTGGCTTAGACCATAAAATGGAATGTGATATTCCATTGATTGCTACATTTGTTGTTGCGCATCAACCATAATAATTATATTACAACACAGCTATTGGTTACTACATTAAAATCAATGATTTTAAATGAATACCAACTATTGCAATATTTATTTAACAAATTATGTTCACATCAACAAAAAAATTTATGTATTATACATCCGTGCTTTTGCAAGCACTTGTTTGTTCATATTTGTAAAAGGTAATTTTCTGAAATAGCGATATAAATTAGTATTGTATTAATTAAATAAAAGCATTAATTTAAAATGAAAAATGGTAAAAACAAAAAACAAATGATTTTATTAATTGACAAATAATTGCGTTAAAATTACAAGATGTGTAACAAGGTTAAAAATGGGAATTCTATCTGTATTATACATTTTTTTACTGGTCATACTAGTAAGTAGAAGGTATAAGCACAGCATATAAACCAACCAGCTGTCCCACTCACATTATAATCGTAGCATAAAATATTGTGACCTTTAGTTTTTCTGTCTATACCGAAAGTTAGAGTTGTGCTCAGATTTATTGAAATTTTGATGTTTAATGCAGATATCTATTCAAAAAAAAGAGCAA
Organism: Phrixothrix hirtus; assembly: GCA_024586415.1. NCBI lineage: Eukaryota > Metazoa > Arthropoda > Insecta > Coleoptera > Phengodidae > Phrixothrix > Phrixothrix hirtus. The sequence continues at coordinate 2,709 of JAHWXV010855919.1, forward strand.
CAAACTGTTTCAATATTTGCAATTTGCACATTATACAGATATAGTGATAATAGTGAACAAAGCATTAAACAAGAAAACGATTTATTTTGTGTATACATATATTTTATTCCCAATTTTGACTGTCATTGCTGCTATTCCAGTTATTACACAGAACACATGATGTGTTCTATACCAAAATGGCTGATGCTCAGAAGTGTATGCGAAATATTCCTGCCAATGTAAGTGGAACTGTAGATTGTTTTATATGCTGTGCTATAGGTGTGGTCAAATAACAGAAATTGTGCCATTTAATGAAAGCATAAAAAGAATAACACAAAATAACAAAAATTTAAGACTTATTAATTATTAGATTTTAGTGTTTTGACTATTTTTGATAGTTTTTGGCTAACTGATTTGAATTGAGAACAGGTACAAAAAGTTGAAAATTTTTCAATGAAAAGGTGATGGTTGTATGTAAAAATAAAATTGTATTTTTAAGGTTAATATAAACACCACTTCACAATCTCAAATATGCAGCACTACAATGAAAAGTATTTTTCTAAATTTTTTAATTTTGCGTGCGCATAGAAATCGAATTTTAATTAAAATAAGTTGTTATATTATAATTAGATTTAAATAACAGATAACTGTACTTTTCTTGCTTTTATTGCCAAACCGTTACATTATATTAGTGGATTATTAAATAATAAAAAAAGTTATGGTTTAAAAATTCTGAAAAAAAAATATATGTAATATATTAGAAATGACCTTGCAAAATTAGAAGAAAAGACACGAAATTGTTGAAAAATCAATTAAAAACTCCATTTATAAATGGTTTTTTAATATTTTCTTCTACATATTTCCATCCAGTTTTTCAAAATTTTCACAGATTGTGTAAAATGTGTATTAATATTTATATTAATTATGAAATTGAAAATTAAATTATAACTTGTTATTATTTAATGATAACCTAATTTAACGTAATAATTTAGTAATAAAACCAAGGAAAGTGCAGTTATTTGTTATTTAAATTTAGTTATAGTATAACAATTTATTTTAATTAAAATATAATCTTTTAAGTACACGCAAAATTAGAAAATTTAGAATAATACTTTTCATCGCAGCGCTATGTCTTTGGGATTGTGGAGTGGGTTTATATTAACCTTAAATGAAAAATTTTAATTCAGAAAAGAAAAATTCCAAATGCATTTGTGAACTTTTCAGGTTACGATGAAGCTGGTTGTGTTTACACAACACATGTCTTACTTTTGTGCAGCTATTCAATATAATCTAATAAATATGTAAATTTTGGTTGCTTGCCAGGTTCACTGGGAGACCAGTGCTGTGCGATAAAGAAAATTAAGAAACGATTCCAAAATATGGACACTTTATTTTCAATTTTCAATAGCTTTAGATAGCTTGTCATATGTAGACTTCATAAATAATGAAAAATATTACTGGTCCTAAAAGACCAATAAAGCATTGGAATTATCATTTATTTCTATTTTGCAGTACTGAGCTTACAAACCCAGTATAAAGTATTTGTTGCAAACTGATATTCATGAAATACCACCTCTTATTTTGTTAAATGCTGAACAAACACTAACTGCAAAAAGGTAATACCTAAAATAGAAACACGTGTTACATCGGCTCTCTAATATATTACTATAAAATATCATCTAGGGCTAGAAAAATGTTGGTTTCAGCTCTAGCTAATAATCATAAAAATGTAGCTACAGTTGATGAATGTGAAAACACATGTAACATTAGTGTACGTGAGACAAAACAAGAACATTATAACCTACGATAACTTTTAGGGATGAACAGAATGATTCTGATTCAATGTCGGATGTATTTGATTCTGATGACTCAGTTTGTAAGAAGGATTACGTGCCACCTTCCAATTTAGAAGTTCAAAACTATTCTGATGATGTTAACTATTTAGATTATACATATGTTGATAATGACGGCATTCATTTAGGTGATATCACACTATGATATACAATAATAAATCAAGATGAATTGCATGAAGGTGATTACGCATATCAACCTGAATAATCGGTTATATTAACTTGTGCCACTAATATACTACAAAGTTCATTAAATGTTTATTATTGTCTGAAAGTGTCTTAGAAATTATAATACAAGAAATAAATAGATATGCATGTTAAACGCCAGTAAATCAAAGTTCTTTAAAGTCTAAGTTAAATGTGTGAGCCGACTGCAATGGAATAGAAATAAAATTGTCTTTTTCAATTATACTCAGGTCTATACGAAGTATCTTCATTACATCATTATTGGTCAAAAATATACTATTATACTAATATATTTATTTCAAATACTCGAGATCGCTTTCTTTTATTGTTACAATACATCCATTTTGTGACAATGATACTGCCACTAAAAGTGATCAATATGCAGTTTATTAAAAACAATTCATCAAAATTTTCAGAAAGTATTGATTCCAGGCAGATTTCTTGATATTGATGAAAGTATATTACCTTTTCGAGTTAGGTTTCTTTTTTGATGTTCCCAACAAAACTCATCCTTAGGGAATAAAATTATATAAACTATGTATCATTGATGGGTATACAAATAATATAAGTCGATATTGGCAAAAACAAGAGGCCTGTAGAAGTAAGTCATTCTGAACAAATAGTATATGATCTTTTTAAGTACATTGAAAGTAAAAAAGCATACTACATATATGCAGATAGTTTCTATTCTAGTCTTACTTTAGTGAAGTCTTTATTTGAACAAAATATGATATACTGCAGCACTTTAAGAGCAAATAGTAAAGAGCTTCCTAAAAACTTGCTGATGAAAATGAAAAAAGGAGACATTTTTTGTACACAGAATGGTTTCTTATGAATTATCAAATGGATGGACAAACGACTTGTCCTAATGTTAATGTCTGATCCTACCCATATGGCTACTTGTATACCTACTAGAAAAACGAACTAGGCATTATGAAACCAAAAGCTGTAATTGACTATAATCAAGCTAAAAAATAATTGATTTCAGCGACTAAATGTCATCATACCACTCAGTCATACATAGAGGTTTGAAATGGTACAGAAAGTTGGCATTTGGAATTCTGTTTGGTGTGTTGGTAAATTCTTGGATTATATATAACAAAAGCAGCTTTTCAAAATTGTCAATAACAGAATTCAAAAGAAGATTTACTCAAGAGTTAGTTATCGCTCTTTCATTCTGTGAAGAAACAGTAACACTTAAAATATACACTTTTATGAAGTGGTCTGGTCCCAGAAAAAAGTGAAGGAGGCAGTGTCAAAGTTGCTACAATGAGCTGAGAAAACCCACCCAAGTGAAAAAGCCAGTAATTTGGTTACCAAGGTAACAAGTTACTGTTATGATTGCCCCAAACAACCAGGAATGTGTTTAACAACTTTTAATTCCAAATATAAGGATTCTAAAAAATAAATTTGTAGTTATTTGGTCAATTTACTATCTCATTTTATTTAGAATATCAGAAAAATTTATTAGCTATAACAAAAGAATCATATTGACTTATTACATTAATTTTGTATTTCTTCTATTTCAATTTTTAGGAGAAAATTGGACATGGTAAATAAAGTTGAGAATAATGCGACTGTAAGGATTAATTTATACATATGTCAGTTATATAAATGCCGTGCAATTTGGAAAAATTTAATTTGACATTCCCTAAATCGAAGACTGGTACCACACAGAAAAGATGTAAAATGACAACTCTGAAGATTGGTAATACACATAGAAGAGGTTTTCATTTATAGACACCGCAGCCAACCTGCTAATTCTTGTAATTATTATAACTTTGAATTATTAGAATATGTAACCTCTAATGTACCTGGAATCAAATTAAACTAGGGCTTTCATGATGTTACTTTTTCTTACTATAAAAATTACTCACTATTTCAACTGCTTTATTAGTATTTACATGTAATTTTAAAAATGCAGACTTTACTAAGTGTTTATTAAAGACCTTGGATATTTAAATGTAATGGTAGCAAAACCATGGTAAACAATCAATACAGCAAAATATAGAAATAAAATGTACTTTTAAAAGATAGCCAATTGTGATCATTAGAAATTGAAGCAAGTGTAAAGTGTAAATTGTTTAACTACAATGAAACCTGAGTTAATTGAACCTAGGTTCAATGGACTTCTGTCCACAATGGATGTAATTTTAATTTTCTCTGTAATAATTCGTATATTAATAGATAGAGCTGTACATGTAAGAAACGAAGAACAGGAAACCGGTTAAAATTTAGTAAAGTAGAGAAATGGAAGAATAATTTAATTACCAACTTTTTTAAAAGAAAATTAAATACGATAGATAACCCAAAAATTTAAGCAAATTGACACACCTCATGCATCTAAATAATTAACCAGGCTGTGAAACAAATGTCTGTTATTTTGTTGTTTGGCAATTCAAAGTTAGTTCAGATAACTGTAATAGTTATTTTTCAATCTGTCTGCAAAGTAATTTGAGTATAATGAAAATGCAGTGACTGAAAAGATGGTGACTAATGTTAGAAGACTGATTCAAGAAGAATTGGGTGATCTACAAAATTGTTAGAACACCTTGGGAATTAGCATATACAATAAATAAAATTTTACGTCATCATTTGTGTATAAGAAAACTGTTGTAATTGGATAACTCACAATTTAACAGATGCACAAAAGTTGCAATGTATCAAATGGTGCAAAGCAACTTCAAAAAAATACAACAAAGGTGGCTTTATAATATTATTACTGGTGCTAAAAGTTGGATATATACATTTGAACCTGAATCAAAGTGGCAATTGGTACAATGGGTGCTTTCTATTGACCCTAATCCTGTTAAGTTGTGTAATCCCAAAGTGTGAGGAAAAAGTCATAATCTATTCTAAAAATGTAACCCCTTACAACTATAGCACTTGAAAACCAATATACAGTTACTGTAAAATGGTATATAAGAATATGGCTTTCAGATGTTCTTGAGATGTTTCATTTACGTCATCCTGAAGGCGATATGTTTGCATGAGCACAATGCTTCGAGCCATACTACATGGCAAATAAAATAATTTTTGGAGATTTTGAGAGTTAAATTGTTGGAAGATCTATCTGGCAGCTTATGACTTAATTTTATTTCTCGATTAAAGGATAAGATGTTTGTGATATGATTTTCAACACTCGTTAATGTACAATGTAGAGTAGTAAAAATCTAGTTTTTGAAATAACCGAAATTATCTCCACAATTGGTTTTACAGAATATATGAACGTGCCGAGTTAAAGGTGAATATTTTGAATTCCTGATGTGTAAAATATTTTATGATAATTTTATTTTATTCTTAAAAATTTAATAAAATTATAATAATATTGGTTAGAGTTTTCAATAAATCCATATAATTTATATCACTTTTAATATACATTTTCCCTTTTTTGTAATCTACAAACTGGAAGTCTTGTTATTCTTTTAGGTAATTAACATGAAAAAAGACTAATGCTCATCAATTTACCAGTAAAGTAAGATTAACATTGCAAAGATTTCAACATATAGGTTACAAAAACGTTTTTAGCATTCATAGCATTAATGAAAAAGAAATTCTCATTTTTATTATTTAATTGTGCAGGATTTCGAATAATTTCATACTTATGCTATTTCCACAACTTTGTCAAATTTAAATCCCACATTTCTAATAGAATTTTTTGGGATTCTTTCACTTTTAAGAGTGAATAGAAACTGATTCATGTGCCAAATTTGCAATTTATTGACAATTTCTGTAAACCTATGTTACACAAACATATTGGAATTACTCATGCTAACTTGGAAGGAATTCAGTAGAGTAGAGATGAGTGTGGAGGTTTGTATGATAGTCATTACAATACAAAAATACGTAAAATAAATTGAGAAAACAAAAAGTTTGGGTACCATGCCATTTTGTTTGTAAACTAATGTTGATTTACCTTGAAACTTTGTATGTAACATACATATGAATAGTGAAAACATACAGGTTATAATGTCAAACATGACTATGAATTTAAATTTAAAAGATACGCATAACTTTTTGACAATGCCCTATAAAAGTAAAATGCATGTCAAATATTTTAAAATTCATTGTAAATAAATAGAATAGAAAATCAAAGATAACAAACATTAATGGATCAAGTGATTAAATTTTAATTTTACTTCAAATTTCATCAATACTTTAAATGTTTTAATTGGTAACAATGTGAGATATTTAAAATAGTAAATGAAATTTCAAAAAAACTATAAATGTTAGCAGAATTACTAAAAATAACTGGGTGTTTTCTGTAAATGTAAAATATCAATTAATATCTGTAGCCAAATAAATCAAAAAGTAAATTATTATGTGGTAGGATACTGAATTCAAAGGTATCAATATAAACAAAATTGGACCTATAAAAATTTAAAATTTTTTAAATTATTGCAAATGATCTTAAAGTACTTAACATAATTGTAGTAAGTTTTATAATATAAATAAAATGTAAAAATATGTAAAAAGCCAGCACAGTGACAAATAAAGCTATTGTAATAGTTGACTTTAATTATAATATGTAAAAATTTTTAAAGGTTACAATCAGTACAAATAAAAGTGATATTGAATACATCAATCAGTAAGATCAAATTAAACAAAAGAACATTAGTAAGCTGCCTAATACATTTTCAGAAATAAAATAACTAATTTACATACAAGTAGGTAAATTATATCACAGCTAATATAATTCAAGCTCATGAATTAAGAATTATATTCATACTTCAATACAGTCTTTAAAATTTCAAAAAACTAAATAAATTGAAAATATTTTGTATAATTGAATACATTAGATAGTTGAAATGAGGTCATCTTTGATAATTTAAAGATGTACCATTGATGAATGCTCTAGTGGATAGGCTCTCTAGATTGATGACTGGCAATAACTAAGTCTATTTCCATCAAGTCACCAGGTACATCTCAACTATAATGATGGCCTTGATAATATGAATATAAGAGTAAACATAAGAATAAAGAGTTATAAAAGTGAATAAATTAATCAAGAAGACAGTTATATCAGATGTTACACTTACCCTATGTATCTATGAATGTAAGCTTCCAACACAATAAACTATAAAATGAATTACACTAGTAGGTTTTAATGGCCACAATACACATTTAAAATGAAAGCAAAATCAAGTTTTTGAAGATAGATGATGCAAGACTTGTACTTTTATTTATGGAATAATAAAGCTATAGATCATTTAACTTGCATACATAGCTTACTAGACAGAGTGACACCAATTACGCAGAAGTAAGTTTAATTAATAACATTCGGTCGTTTCAGTATTATATCCTTTACTTTTATTGTCAATGTCAATAGACATATTAGGGAATGCAACTGTTGACTCAACATATATTTTATACTAGACCTGTTTTATACTGATAAATTGCAATGGTTATAAATTTCCTAGATGTCTTATAAGTAACTAAAATATGTGGTCTTATTAACCCGCACAAACTCTTAGGTTATAGGCTATATATGCTATTTATCTATGATTATATACATTTACGCTATTTTTGTGCTGCATTTATATAAAATAAAGGATATTCCTTACTGAGATTAGTTAAATACAGTAAAACTTCTAACTCAAATTCTGCAAATTAATTTTTATTAGGCATACATGCAATATAGAAAATTAATATTAATAAAAAAAATAAAAACATACCCTAAGCTCAGTTTTTTTATACATATAATATTTTGTGTAACTTTGTTTCAAACTTAATTTGTTTTGGAAAAGTAGTTAATAATTAATTGTTGGCGAGCATTCCTCGAATAGCTTAGTTCATAGAATTTTCCAATTTTGTTTATTGATATGTATATTGAATGTTTGTTTTTCAGATATAAAATAATTTTTTAAGGTCTTGAATGCTTGTAGAACTTGCTTATGTGTTGATTTTTCTACAATTTCTGCTTGAATTTCTTCATCACTATCTTCTAGTTCATCTGTATTTGTACTGATTGATACACTTTCCAGAATGTCGTTATCTGTGGGATAGTCAGTAGTTAAAAGATTGGTGTCCATTTCAAGAAAAGCTTCAAAAGACACATTCTCAACATTTAGCAATCCAATACGTTTTTGGAAATCTTGCTTCAAAATTCAACAAACAATTCCTTGTCTTCTGATTGTAAATTTTGTAGTTGTTCTCTTAGTTGAGAAAGAGGAATATCATCTTCTTCCTCGTACCTGTGAGCAAAACCAGCCTTTTTAAAACAATTGTGAATGGTTTTTGTTTTATATCTATCTACATTTCAAGTAATGGCAATCTCTGTAGTACCATCAAGAAGCGTACATTGGGCAAAGTTTTATCTATCTCCAAAATTTTTTTAAGGATCGTCTGTTTGTAAACATCCTTGAAGCTTTTTATAATGCCCTGATGTAAGGACTGCAGTTTAGATGTACTTTGTGGAAAAAATTGTAAATTTATGGCTTTCAGCTTTTATTGTATTGCAGGATGAGCTGGACAGTCGTCTATAAACATTAATATTTTTCGATTCTCCTTTAAAAATTGTTTATCTGTTTTAAGTAACCATTCCTCAAAAATTTCAGAGGTCATCCATCCAAGCCTTTCTATTGCTCATATAATCTACAGGAAGCTATTTTCTCCCTTAAAACACTGTAGCTTGGCATTTCTGCTAATTACAAGGAGTTCTAATTTTTCAGTACCATTCATTTATGATGGAAAAAGGCACGTGACTCGTTCTTTATTATATTTATCTTCATAGCATTTATCATTTTTAAATCTTATAGTTTTGTTAGGTAGACATTTGAAAAATAGCTGGGTCTTATTGGCATTAAAAATATTATTCTCATCATATATATAACTTTAAAATCGCTGGCAATACATTTTGAATCCAAACACTAACCTGATTTTTATCCACAGTGGTGCTTTCACCACAAATGTTTTTCAGAGCCTTTTCTTTTAAAATTGGCCCTGATATGGGAATATTTTTATCTTGCATAGATTTAAACCACTTAAACACAGCATTGTGATATCTTATTTCATTTGAAATTTGTCAGTCTTGCAAAATTTGTAATAGATTCCTTGTTTTTGATTGTACTAGCTGGCATATATTCGGCAGCTTTTTGATTCCATCACTCACCTTTTTAATACCTCCAATTTCTTTTCTATAGTTAAACTTTTGAGTTTATGTTTTGAAAGCATGTTAAAGGTACAAACACCAATATACAAATGCAAATACTACCTTGATCAAAAAGTTCCCAGAATTTATCCAGAAAATGTAAAATATGAGTTTATTTATGAAGATTAATATTGTCCCCTTCAAAGTATTCCCCATTAACTGCAACGCACTTATGCCAGCAATTGATCCAATCTTTGAAAGCATTTTTGTGTTCGGTATGGGCATCAGACCCATCTTTGATTTTTCTATTATCTCCTCTCAGCTGCTCAAATGCATTCCCTATAGTGGTTTTTTGATTTGATTAAACAGAAAGAAGTTGCAGGGAGCAAAATCAGGTGAATTCGGTGGCTGTTGGATGGTATTCGTTCCGTTCTTGGTCTAAAAATCACGGATAATGATGGCATTGTATGACAGTGTGTTATCATGGTGCAAAATCCACAAGTTGTTTTCTCACAAATTTGGTCTTTTTTGGCAAACTGTTTTACGCAACCATCTCATAACGCCCAAATAATACTCCTTGTTCATTGTCTAACCTTGTCACAAGAATTCATGATGCACAACACCATCGTAATACATGAAAACCATGAGCAGCTCCTTCTTTTTTGATTGAAAACGGCGTGGTTTCTTCGATCTGGGCTCATTAGGTACACGCTATTCACTCACCTGATGTCTAGATTGCGTGTTGTACTCATAAACTTACGTCTCGTCATCCTCAATGGACGACGGACTCACAGACACTTCTGAAACATTTGTCACTGGTAAATGACTGTTTTCTTTAGAATATCGTTGCCAAAACACATTTCCAAGGTCCTCGCACCATTCAATCAGTTTTTAATACAAAATTTAATGCAAACTCATTGCAAATTCAATTCCATTTTTAAATTGTAAAAATCGAAAAGACACACAGAGGCAGATGTGCTTAAGATGGCATAACTTTTACAAATGTCAAGTTATGATGTTGAAATGTGGTGGGAATATTAATGATAGATGTGCCAACCTAACAAATCAAACAGAACTCAATTCAGGTGACTGAGAGCGCTACACGGTGGTAGTTTCAGGAACTTTTTTTGATTAAGATATTATTTATAGTATAACAAAACACCAACAGGGATTAATACGCTACGAATTTTGGTACTTCCTCAAATTTTATTATTTATTACTTGTTACATAAACGGATTGGTACTTTCCCTAATTTTCTTAGTTACTATTTGTTGTATTTACTGACTAAACGATTAGCTATTACTTCTATTTAGTTTTGGTATTGTATTATAGTAATTTCTTATATGCATTAACTGAAAATTTTAAGTTAGAGAGATTTTACATGTTAAATTTGAACTCTTTTTTGAGTTACAGAAAAATTCCAGTTAGAGAAATTCGAGCCAAAGAGAATTAAATCAATACAAATTAAATAGGCAATGCATGACGACAGTATGATTTTCATGTTAAAGAGAATTTCTAGTTTTAGGAGTTCAACTTATAGAAATTTGACTGTACTTGTAAATGCATAATGGAATGTTGCGTGATTTGTACAAAGATGTTAATAACTACAATATGTATATATGCCCTTTACAGAAGGTTTATTACTTGTATTAATTGTACGTCGAACTTCAAAAATTCAGTTCCATTAAATTTCTAAACATTTTTCATGTGTATTTGTTTATTTTTAAGTTCGTTACATGGCATTTTATTTCATAAAATAGTATGAAAAAACACTGCCAGTGGAATCAATACATTCACATCGTCACAATTAGGTGTGATAGTGTTTTTATCCTCAAAACAAATGTCAAACATGAAAGGGTCAATTGTAGGTTTCTCCCCCAACCCTCCCTGTTTACACTCTTTCTCTGTGATGATTTTGATCAAAAACAATCCAAACCCTTCGTTTTATGGAGTAGTAAGTGAGTACCAAATTTGAAGGCTATACCTCAAAAGGTTTTAATATACCAAGAAAAAGATAAAAATGACGAATTTTGGAATTTAGAAAGCATTTTAGGATATGTGTTGTATAAACTTTTCTTGATTGTTTCTAGTATATAATTGATTTTTGGCAGAAAATAACTGAATTTACAAATTTCAACCTTCCATTAACCTGGGAGATTTTGCTCGAAAACAATCCGAACCTTTCTTTTATTGAGTCTGTGTGTCAAATTTCAAGTTAATACCTTAAACCTTTCCAGATTTATTGAAGGACAGATGCAGACATTTTCACCCAAATGCAATGTTTTTGACAATTTTGAAGCTTTTAAGCAATTTACCAAAAAAAACGTTTTTAGAAATTTTTCACTCTGTGGAAGTAATAACATGATAAATTAGCATAGTAGTAGAATTTTTTTAAAGATTTCATCAAATACCAAATTTCTTAAAGTAGAAACTGTAAAATGGAAGTTCCACTATATCTATAATTAGAACTGCCACAATTATAACTTTTATAGTTAAATATATTTCTACATTTTTTCCGAAGAACTAAACAATTGCTGCATTACATTTCTGGTTCATATTTATATTACATTTTAATTTTAGTCCATTTAAAATGCATTAAAAGGTTCAACTGCAATGTTACAATAAAATTCTATCTATTGATCATTCTATAAAATTAAAATTTATATACAACATGTATAAAAAGTCCCACATAAATTCATTTAAAACTAACTGGCAGGTTTTTGTGAAAAATCCTTGACACGTCAATTTTTATATTTAAGTAGAAACATTTTCAGCAAACAAATTGTTTCAAGTTTCAAGATGGCAGTATAACATTTTGTAAAAAAAATTTAAACACAATTGATACTTGTGCGATAGCTCATTTTGAAGCTCTCGACGAGGAGGATACAACCACCAAGTTTCAAAACATTTCATTGGGCCAAAACAAAATGGCGGCCTATTAAAGTCAAGGAAATAAAAAAAGTAATAATGAATATCTTTTAATTGTGCACAAAATAATAACAATAGCAAATTAAAAGGTTCGTCAGTAATAAAATAAAAAAATTAAATGTTCAAACTGTCTTCCTGAGGCTACTTGACAGTGCACAAAACAATTTATAAGTTCTAGTTGGACATTGTACACCATATTGATGGATATTTGATGTATCTTGTTTCTTATGTGTGTTTTCAAGTCCTACAAATTGTTAAGATGGTATTGATATACTCTCCTTTACATAACCCCATAGGAAGAAATCCAGATCAGGAGATCGAGCTGGCCATTCAATTGACCCTCTTCTCTCTATCCATCGACCAGGAAATGCATGGTCTAAATACTCTCTAACATCTTGAGTATAATGGGGAGGTGCCCCATCATGCTGGAACCATAATTGTTCATTTGGTGTATTCAACTCGACTTATATAATTTTGTTATATAAATGAAATCGTAGCCAGTTCTTTCTAAAATTCAAAATATGCAAACTCAATCTTATAAAATTACCCAAATAAAAATTCAATTATACAATTATGTCCACTGTTAAACACCTGATTTCTGGATAACCCTTGTTATCTGACAATTTTAAAAGTAAATTCAATTTATATACATGCTTTAAAGAAAACCTTCCATTTCTGGATCCTTTTATGATCAAACTTAGACAGTAAATATTTGTCCATATTGCACACTGCTTCAATAGAATTTGAAAGTTCATTTTGTTTATCATTCAACATGCAAATACAGGGTGATTTTAAAATCTATCAACAAACTTTAACATGGTACTGTAGAGTCCTAACCACATCCATTAGTAAAAAAGTCTCATAAAATAAAACACTTATTTGTAAAAAGTTGAAAATGTCCACCGTTTGAGAACTAGAGGAAAATGTGAATACAAATAAATACTTCTAGACAAGTTTTACATGTTGCAGATAAATGAAATGTTATTTTAATATTAAATTACAGAAGATATGTTTATTTTGTGAGTACATTAACCTATTCCAATACAGATCTTTCATATCAATGACCTACAGTTTTATTCGTTCGTTGACAAAAATTTAAACATTTAATTTTAAATATGTTTAATTAAAAACCATACCCAGATTTTTATAAATAACATTATTTTGATACTACCTTTTTTAAAGTTCACACAAAATAAAGAAACACGTACTTTTTTACAAGAAATGATCAAAATGCTTTGCCATAAATTAACGGCTGTTATTTCAATATTAGTTAATCCACCCGTTATTTACATAAATATGATGTTCAACTTTTAATCAAATGGAATTGATAATAAACACATAAAACTGAAAATTAATACACTTTGGTAATGAAAAATTGAAACAAGCAGTAATTGATAAAACACAAAAATGTCTGATAAAGAAACATTACATAAACGTCTAAACAATGATGACTTTTAATGAATTGAATACCTCTGATTTATGTATGTACATATTGCATTTTAGAATGACTAACAACTGTGTCATATGTTTATAATTCATTTATAATACCACATGATCAGATCTGCATTATTGCAGGGGTTCTCAAATAAGTCGTTATCATTTTGTTAACTGTTTTTTCAAAACTAGTACGGAATTTTTTAAAAGAATTTTCTCTTGATTTAGAACTATCTCCGTGTGTATGGTCCAAGTTGTCGGTACATTTTAAAATCACCTCGTATAGCTTGAGAACACCAATTATGTACAAAAAATTATAAATGCAGTAAAAATGCAATTTAACATGTTGAAGTATGTATAATACATGTGTTTAAATGTATACTGCAGGCAAATAAAGTAGAGTAATGAGAATTCAAAATGATAATACATTTTATTCCTTATTCCTTTATTCTGACACCTAATTACCAGACATTTTTCATGGCTCCATAGAAGTCTTATAGAAGTTTTACTATACTTGTTATTACGTATAATTATTTTTAAACAAATTAACCAACCATGCAAATAGAAATCGTCTACTTAATTATTAAATATATCATAATATTGCCTTAGTAAGATCGAAAATATTATATAACAAATTACGAAGAATTAATTGGTAATTAATTATATTACCAAGTAAAATATGCTTATTAACAGCATTTGATGGTTGGCTTTTATTAACTGGTCTTACTAATACAACTGAAAGTATTTAACTAATCAATAAGAGGTTTCATACAAAAATTTTAATGGATAAAACAAAGGCGGGCAAATTACCCCCACAGGTCACATACACTGCTGAGCAACTTGTTAGGGACACCCTTAAAATTTTATGATTCATGCAAACCAGGTATTTGTCGAAAAAAGTCTTCAATTGTTTTGTAATTTATAATATTCGTATACAAAACATATAGTTGTTTATAACATTAAATAAAAACAGCTTCCCAATAAAGCCATTTGTATAAAGTAACAGCTATAATATGACAAAATTATAATCGAACAAATGCAATATTAACCATTGAAATTAAAGATTGTATTGTTATTAATGTGGTATTTTTGCAGATTATGTTAAATAATCGATTTTGTATTGAATTATACAAAGTTTATATCAAATCATTGGGAATTTTGTTTCAAGGTTTTGTAGTGACATGTTAAAACTGTTATCTTCTTATATTGTTTTCCTTGCATATACACCATCCTGATTAACCAGTCCTTAAGATTTTCAATTATTTAAATTCTAGGAACGTAATGCCATTCCATAAATTCAATTTTTTCCATATTGAACCAGTCCAACAGAATGTGTGATGTGAATTGCTACATGAGCATGCTAGAAAATCTTGCTTCCAATTTTCTCATTAACATCAGCTGTTTACTTTCTATTATTATAAGTTCTATTGGTTCAAACTATTACTGAACCTTTTCAATTGTACGAGACAGGACAACCTTTCTGTATGACATAAAACTATGTTAAATAGTTATCTAAACCATTAGGAGAAATCTTTTTCTTGTCAAAATGTGGAACTTTCTTCCACTCATCTTTGCAGATCATGTGCCAATGAGCAAAATCTAGCTGTATCTTTTGATGAACTTTAGGAGTAAGTTTTTTTGCAGCCGAAGACATTTTAAGTATGGATTTGCCTTTATCAACTACCACTTGGTCCTTAATTTGTGGAAGTACCTACTTTCTCTTGAACAGCACCTGTAGACATTGAAGAATTGGAAGCTGATTTAAAATTCTTAGTCATTTTCTTTCAGTAGTAGTAGTAGTTTTCATACCTTCCTTGTATCTTGTACCATTGTTTTCTGGATCATGCAAATATCATAATCACACGTGCACTTTGCCCTTCTTGAGTAACCATTGGTACTTAATACCTTGATTTTACCAATTTTTTCAGATATCATTTTTGTCTATGATTTTTTAAACTGTTATTTCAGATTATAAAACACTGCAGCAACACACACACTTTTACTTCTGGAATATTGACAAATAAATAGTATATGTACTCTTATTTCTTAGAATCTTAGATAAAAGGATGTTTATTTGTTTATCATTAAAAGATACTGCTTTTTTTGTATAGATATTGTGAAAGTACCTGCTTTTTGTGAATTGCCAATGTTTATGTGTGAAGTACCCGTTGCTCAGCAATTAATGTTCTTATATAGCCTGTCATGAGAAATTAGTAAATATTTGAAGTGGTAAATTTAAATTAAACTAAAACTAAATTAATCATTTTTAATTACCTTTCAATTTGGTTTTACTTACATTAACTTTTATGCTAATACTAATGTACAAATCCTAATCAATTAATGTATTGTAGTTGAAAATTATACATAATTTCTGTTGATTAATCAGTATGAAACAAAGTATTGAAATTGACTAAATTAAATTATTGTGTAGATGTCCTTCTATAGAAATGCAGAAGGTAGAAGATGAATTTGATGAAGAAGCATATTTGTGTGCTCAAGAGGTCAACTGGAACAGACTTTTGGCATGCTCAAGAGAGATTATTCATGAAGTCATTTGGGCTAAAGAACCTATTGGCAAAAGTAATTCTAACACATATTATGATGAGGCCATAGTAGGTGAGTAATTTATTTTAGTTGTGAATAATTATTATTTGCAATTACCTAATTACGTTTATATGTTTGCAAGGTTTACCTGGCATTTATGTGACCTTATGCTACAAAAAAGAAATAATTACTTGTTCTTGTATCAGCTTCTTAATTCTGTGAATTAGGAGGTTTAATCTTTACTTTCTCGATCTTTTAAAATAGCTTGATCTACTCCATATCCTCATTTATTTAATGATTTCAATTTTGGAAATGGCAAGAACTAAACTGGTATATTATTTCATTGCAGATATCAAGCACTATTTGTTCGCTTTTTGATGTTATGTTGGTATTGCCTTGATGTTATGGTATTTTCTATCATGAAAAGTAAGCATTTTTGTTATAGTGGTAGCCAAATATCGATAGGAAAACCAGGGTTATAGTTTGGTTTTTCTACTGAAATTCCTTCTACAACTGCATGAGACAGCCATGATGTCCCAAATATTTAGTTAAAATTTCTGAAACAATTTTAGGATTTTCTTCTCACTTTCATTAATGATTTAAAATCATCATTGATTTTTACTATTATTTTCACGAATGCATTTGATTTCATTTTCTAAATATTTTTAAAATATTCAATTGCCATGGTGAAGTAGATTTCCATCACTTTAATAACAGAAGTGCAATATCAAAAACTGATTGTAATAGACTCATTATCTGCAGGATTTATATTTTAAATATGCATTTTATTTCAAACATTTGTATGCAATGCTAAAATGTGTGCATTAATTAAAATACTTAATGTAACTTTTTTTACTAATTACGTTATTTAGAGATTTTTCTTATATATTTGGTTAATTGAGTTCTGATTATTGATTATTTAGTTCTGCAATACAATTTCAATTCAAATATGAAATCTCTCATTGAAATTCTAAAGCTTGATTGGTTACTTCGATTACAAATATAGAGTACCTTCATTGAAATGCTAGCTACAACATCTACATTAATTAACCATGAAGATTAAATTTGTTGGTATATTTTTTTAAGCCTTATCTAAAATTATTAGAATTATTTCAAGAAATTTTCAATTTGTTTTATTTTTAGTTAATTATTTATTATGAAATTTTAATCATTTTCATTATGATATATTATGTAAATTGCCTTTCCTTAACACTTACTAAATTTTGCATTTTTCAATTGAATTATTTGTTATCTAAATTGTAAGAAAACTGGACAGTTATTTTCTTTGCATTTAATAAATTTGTATTCAATGGTTTAGAGTACCTAAAATATCATCAAAGGTTATCATGGAATGCTTGTGTTAAATATTATTACTGTATTATAATTAACTTCATAAAATATTTACCTTATTAGTAGTGTTTCATATACAAGTATATGCATTTACTCCAGAGCACCTTGATTTTGATTCATTATCTTTTTGTTCGGGTTGCTTTAATTATATTTAAAACTGGTCCTATTGGATATTTTATTTCATGGCTTCACCGTTTGTTATCAATTTACTAGCATTGTATGTCTTTCATTAACTTTAATGTAATTTATTTAGTATTAATTTTTGTTATATTAATAAAATTAAATAATCTTCCCATTTTTGTTCAATTATCAAGGTTATTTTTTGATATGGTACTTAATTACTGTTATTTGTTGTTATATTAAACATCAGTAAATGAATCCATCCATTTTTGTATGTGATGGTTTATTGTTTTATTTCAGCTCACTAAATATATAAATATAAATATATAAATAGTACTTGATTATAATGGACCAAGATCCACTATTACTATTTTTTATTTTTTTGTGTTAACAGTGGTTAACTATGCTTTGTTAATTTGGTTAAACCACTGCTACAGACAAAACCCAATTTTTGGACATGACAGAATGGGATTCAATTTTAACCAAATTGCCTTTATATACAAATGTCCAAATTCCTTTATATACAAAGTCCAAAATGTGTTGCTCGTACATTTGGTTACCATGAACAAATTGAAAATATTTTTGTAATTGATAACGCTAGTGTGGTGCAGTTTGGCACACATTTGCATTAAGGTCTTTTATACACCATCATATTTTGCAGTGTACAAAATTAGAAACACATTGTTATTGGTGAAATAAATACCAGGTTACTTTAATAATAAAATTAATATAAAACTAAATTTGTCTCAAATAAAAATAATTTTTTACAGGTGATATGATATTGAGACAATATGACTTTGTGTTGTTAAATCCAGTGGGATCCAGTAAACTACTACGTATTGCTAAAATATGTTATATGTGGCAAAATAGTTCAAATGAAACATTATTTCATGGCCATTTATTTTGTCGTGGTTTAAATACGATATTGGGCACAACAGCCGATCCTTGGGAACTGTTTGTTGTGGATGTCTGTGACACATTCCCTCTAGGATGTATTGTCAGTAAAACAGAGGCAAGTTAAAATATAATTATTGTATATCTGTCAAGACTAAAATTCTTATACAGGTAGAATTTAAGAAATATCCAAAACTTTGGTCTTTGATGGGGGAAGTGCCTGTATTAACCCCAATACATAAAAAACAAGAACAGAGATTTTTCTACAACAAACGGTACATTTCTGCATCTAGTAGATTTGAATCTTATATTGAGACTCCTACCGATGAAGCAAATCGTTATACACCATGTGATAGTTGCACGTAAGTGCTTTTATTTATTTTATATCATACATTGAGATTGATTTTTTAAGGCGTTCTGAAATTGCAAAGAAAAAAAGTACACCTATTTTTAAAAATGAGATTATTCATTGGTATGATGATGTCTATAAAGTTGGCACTGGAATATTTTTACAACCACACACTTTTTATTTTAAACCACGGCCTATTGTTCGTAATAATTTTACAGGGGTAAGAGTAATATATTCATGTATTAAAACCACATATTATAAATGGCGTAGAAACAAAATTAGAGTTATATTTTTAACTTTTTAAACATGATCATTATTAATATTAACATAGTGTCAATAGTAGGAGTGCATTCGGTTTGGACATGTATAATTGTTTACACTATTCACTTTGGAACCATATGCATTCAAGAAGTTGGTTTATGATGTCATTTTAATATCATGACTAATGCTTATAAATATTTATTATATCGAAGTAGGGTAGCATAGAGTATAAACTTTCAATCAAACACCATGTAAACATTAAAATAGATTCCTACATAATCAACATGCAGACTTTATTTACATTTTGATACACTCAAAATTGTCAAAACAAACGCTACTGTATAAGCACTTGTCAACACAAATACATCAAACTGAAATTGATGGTTATAAGCATTTACAGTATATAAGTACCCAAACTAAATGCACCCTAGGTATGAACATTTTTAACTATTTCAATATTTAATATTACCCTAGTCATAATACCATGTAATAACAAATTTTATGGAATTTTGATTTTTGTTGATTTGAGGTAATGGTGTAATAAAACAGCTAAATCAATTAAAAAATAGTTATGAAATATTTGTAATATCTCATTGCATTGCTCATTCAAAATTACCATAAAATAATACATATCAACAGAACGCACATGATTATAATGCTGTCTGATTTGAATTAAAATTGATTAGTTGATTATTTAAGGGTTTTACACTGGAAATTTTATATGTTGTTCTTTTAGTTTGACTAGTTGATATATGTTACGAGGGTGCGTTTTTATATTCGCCGAATGGGGGGTAAGCAAAGTAAATAAAAACGTAGAATTGTATTTCTTTTTCAATATATTCTTCCTTAACTGTAATATATTTCTCAGCTCTGGTAATTAATTTATTTATACCAGTGAAAAACATAATTCATTTTTGTCCTCAAAATACGTTGAAACTGCAGTTTTTACTTCATCAGATGAAAAAAAATTTTCTCAAAGTTCTTTCTTCATATTCGGTAACAAATAGTAATCACTGACATCTCTTCTATAATAGTTTGCATTGGTTTTCCTTGTTTTGTTAAGAACGGCACTATATTCAACTTTACTCATATTGAAAATCTTTTCACGTTCTGACTTGTTTCAATGACAATCACTCAAACACTACAAATTCAATAATGATGCGGTATGGTATTTATAGTAATAAGACATGCAGTTGGTTTACTAATCCCCACCCCTCAGTAACCCCTCCATTCGACGAATATAAAAACACCCCCTCGTATTTGTATTAATATTGTGAAGTAAGTTTTTCGGATACAAGTAGTAGTAGTAGTAGTACTTCATTCTATAAATACAGAATACAATTATTGCATTCTATTTTTGCCATTTTAAATGTTTTAAAAGTTCTTAACTCTTTCAAAAATGTAACATTATACGTGGGCCATCTGGAAACTAGTACTCATTTGTGCTGTAAGGAGTGCCGGTGATAACAGTAGCTATCAACTAAGGTCTAACGCTTTCAGTTATATCTCTGCTGTCGGTGCATTCCATATTGCTGTCACTGACTGCGTTGTTCCTCCAAGTGTTTATAATATTCAAGAAAATAGATAACGCTGCTACTTGTGACATTAGATTTCTCAAGGCAAGAAATGTGCAACCATGTGATATTCATCATCATTTTCCTACATGACAATTACAGGCCTCGTGCAGCTAGGAAAACACAATTTATCTAACACTTCAAGTGTGAAACTCAACTATTCACACTATAGTCTGAATCTGACTTCTTCAGATTTTTATCTCTTCACAAAACTCAACGACTTTTTGACAGGAATGAAGTTTCAAAACTAAAACTTTTAGTTTTTCATGACTGGTGGCAGAAGACTAAAACTGGGATACAAAACCACATCACACTTTAAGATTAATGCTTAAATTTACATGGCAATTATGTAAAGAAGTAATTTAAGATATGTACTTTACAAATAAAATATTTATTTTTTAATTCCCAAACAGATACTAGTTTCCGGATGGCCCGGATTAAAATTTACAAATTGCTAATGATTAGGAATATTAGGTACATTATTTTAGGTGCTTGGTTAGATTTTTATTCTATATTTCAATAAATCAATGTACAGTAGAATGGAAAAGTTGCCACTAAAGATAATAGAGAAACATCAGAATGCATTGCTACAATCTGTTATTATTTTAAATGAATGTTTGAAAAGATTGATATTAATTGTTACACCTCTTTCTGTGAGAGAAAGGTGGAATTGCTAGATTATTAAATTTATTAAAAAAGTGTTACATCATTGTTACATGTTATAATGACAACAACTTGTATCATAGCTCCATGATGGGCTTACAGATACACAGTCCTATAAATATAATGTAACAAAGTTAGAAAACACTAATTTGATGGAGCATACTAGAACTTTTCATGGAACACTGTAGAAGCTTTCTTAGAACTGAAATAAATGATGCAATCATTACCGTAACCAATATCTATTTTAATATGTTCAAGGTCAGCAATGAGTCATGGCATTGCAATTTATAGCACATTATGATGATTAATTTTAATGCTTACTAATATAGAATTTTCCAGACTTCTTCATTCTATATAAATAGCAGATTAAATTCCCCTGTTTTTTTAGTTTTTTTTAAGAATCTTGTCCTGTTAGTTACTGTTATACATAAATAGAAATATAAACGTTTTTGTTAGTATACTGTGAAATAAATATTTAAATAAGTGTAAATAAATAATACTAATAATAGTGAATATAAATAAAGATTTTTAAACAATTAACTAGTTTCGTTACATTGCACAGTGGTCTATAAGCCTAACTTTTTTGGCCAAAATCACTAATGTGTTATTTCTGTGTCAAAAAATACATTTAACTTGGTGTAAAAACCTTTAGTTATTATTTTAGTTTAAATATTACATTAATCTAATTAAAAAAACATAACCTAATCATAAATAAATTACTATATTACATTCTACCTGTAACAAATTCATTAAATTATTGACAATCCAATTCAATACCATCTAGATGATTAAATATTGGTAAATGGAAATCATCTTTGTCATATATACTATGCCATCTTCATCATCGTCGTGAACATAGCAGCTCAGGGTTTCAGCTGTCGAAGAGCTTGACAGTTGTGGCTGTGATTCTTGTATTACTGTTTTGATATCGGCTAATAAAAAAACAACTTCTAGAGGTAATTGTAATTTACTTCGTTGTCCCATTCTTTTTTTTAAACTAATACTCGAAACAATTGGATCAGATGTTTCCATTGCATGATTAAAAACGTCGTCTAAGTTTTGTTTATGACTACTTTTTCTGGCATAAAATTGTCAATCTTGTTTGTAAAATTTGTTTTGGGATTTCGCTGCTTCTTCTAAGAAATAACCAGTAGGTAAGGTGGAGTTTTCAAGAATCTAACTTCCATGTATCAGGACTTTATGTATTGTGAAAGACATCGGATACCATGCATATGTATTCATATAAAGATGAGCTGTCTCAAAGCAGAAATGTTCAAATTTTTCTAAATTCAATGGTAATTGGCATGACAGAGCTATTAAAATTATTTTAAAGTTGTTAATTAGATTGACATTAACCCCAGTAACATTAGCAAGTATTTTTGTTTAAGAGAATGCTCTTCGAGCCGTGTTGCCATCATTCGTACTGTCACTACCAGTTGGTTTACGTTTATCAACATTAAACCCATTTCTTGTCAAAATAAATTTTGCACGTGAATTTTTTGTTTCTTAAAAAACTTTGTCTTCTGTGCTTTGTACTTACCATTTTCTAATATTCCGTTTATATGCAATATGTAGCGCACATTCAAAAAATTTTATCCGTGCATGCAACGGACTTATTGAATACTGCAGCGTTTCGCTGCTTTAGTGAAAATTCTTGGGATTTAAAGTCCTTTATTTTCATAAATTGTCAAGATGTTGCACCGCAAATGGGACATGCCTGAAATGATTTAGTTTCAGTCAAAATATTTAATGCTTTTCCATCT
This sequence comes from Phrixothrix hirtus, assembly GCA_024586415.1. NCBI lineage: Eukaryota > Metazoa > Arthropoda > Insecta > Coleoptera > Phengodidae > Phrixothrix > Phrixothrix hirtus. The sequence goes on from JAHWXV010855919.1 coordinate 25,694, forward strand.
AGTGTCATAAAGAGCTCAAATTGTATTCTTAAAATTTTACCAGCAATATCAAGTTGTAATATTGAAAGATTACCGATTCCCTCCTGTGAAAGAGTTTTCTCTCTTAGTACATGATTTGACGTTTCTTTTATGTACTGCAATTTTAAAGACCTACATAATCTAATAGATTGAGGAACGTGATTATTTCACAGAATCACATTATTTGTAGTAGAAAATCTTAACGGAATCACTGTTGTAGCAAAAATGCAAGCATCTGATCCTGTCGAAGTTCCTGGATTATCAAACCTTTGCTTATATGTTGACTGACCACTACTTCCATCAAAACCGTAGCTGAAAACTATTTCAGCATCTATTACATTTTCTGGTTGTTTTATTATAACTTGCTTTTGTAGAGATACAATTTATTTTACTGTATGTTCTAAGAGATTCTTTAATAACACTCCAGCAGTTATTTCTGTAACTTTGATATCGGATGGTCGGCAATCGGTTTTGGCATGAAGAATATTTTCGTATGATGGAAAAATATTGCAGTGTCTATTTTTACATTCCAGGCATTACGGTACTGGCCTTTACTTAAATTATTATCTAATACAAAAGCAAGGGCTTCACTGACAGTTAAAGGTAGGGGTTCTTTTTTGGGTGAAAACAGAACTTTTCATATTTTAGCAGGCCTTTTTAAACTTTTTACGCACTGTGACACTAACAGCTTCAACTGTCAATGCGGGATCTTCCTGCATATCTTTAGCTAATTTAGTGGCTGCTCTCCTACATGATCATTCAGATTTTTCCCTATAAGGTAAATGTGGACGTCCAGATAAGGATGGTTTAAATATCACTTCATTTTGATTGTATTTTTTTATAACTGCATGAATCCAACCATTTTTTATTTCTAGAACAAAATTTTTTTATAATACGATGGGATTGTTGCCATTTCTGTTTTAAATAATTGCAAAAAAGACGCACTTTTTCGTAAACTTTAATGTTATATTCATCTGTTGTAGCTTTTTCAATGATAGCATGCTTCATGTATTCAAAAACATTTGCATTTCTTTTACTATTATCTGATTCTGCATACCATATATTGAACAGATCTTATTCTTGAATTGGTAACTATCTAAAAATTCAAAATTTTAGAAAAAGTTGCACAGAGTAGCACAAAAAATACTCATGCCAAAATTGCTAAGTAGCTGTTGAAGTAGTTAAAATTGTTTTCATAATTCACAATTAATCACATTCTTTTATAACTCTCCCTAAAATCATTTACTACAGAATTAAAGCATTGAGTGAAACAATAATCTAAGTCATTTAACCTTGCAAAAAATATACATTATATAAAAATTTTATATTCACTATATTAAAGTATATACCTGTGTTATATCATCTGCCATAGCTAACACTAATAAATTCGCACCGATTTACTCTTTGCTAATCTTTCTCAAACTAACACCCAAAAACGTTGTTGTAGTACAACTAAATATTGCAACAAGATTTAAACAGCTGCAAAATCGATGGTTATTAAAATATTTTAAATATATTTATGAATAATGAAGAGTTGCACCCTAAGGATCATAATATGTAAAAATGCTAGAAATTTTATGTTTAAAAATGCACTTCGGCCACAAAAAGTGTAATTATAGACCACTGTGCATTGGTGTCAGTTTTATATGAACTCGGGAACTAGTTCTAATTAAAAGCTAGTGTTAATTATTTTCTATATGCCAATAACAAGAAGTGCAAAAAATATGGAATTGCTGATGGAAATGTTACAAAATATGTAGGATAAAATGGATTCCAATCATGAAAAAATGAAATTCAATTAAAATAAATTGCACGAAAAAATAACAAACAAGCTAAAGGGATAGATGCTATCAATTAATGCAAGTCATAGTAAAATACAAGAAGAAATGGGAACAATTAATGCAAATTAAAATAAACTATAAGATGAAATTAAGTCAGGCCAAAGTGCATTAAAAGAAGAAATTACAAACAAATTAAAAGAGAAAATAGAATCCATAAATTCAAACCAAAATAAATTATAAGAAGAAATTAAATTAAGTCAAAATGTATTAGAAGAATTTAAATTAAGGTAAATTAAACCACAAGACCTAACAAAAGAAATCGAAGACGTTACCAATAACACGTTAACAAAGTATGAGGAGGTAACTAAAAAGTGTCATAAACTACATCGCATCGTAAATAAAGAAGTCATCATGCCTAAGAAGGAATCACCATCTAATCCTCATGAACAATTAACACAAGTGAATGTGCACCAAGTTGACCACTTAATTGTTATTGAAAATGGCATCCCAAGCATTAGAAAACACTTAAAGCATCCACATATGATGAGAAGACATCTTAGGCTAATTACTATCAACAGTTCGTGGCAGCTGCAACATCAAATGGATGGATAGTTGAAGAAAAGGCAACTGCCTTAATAGTGGCTCTATGTGGGGATGCTTTAAACATTCTGCAAACCATACCAGGTGATTTGCAAAATAATTTTGGTTACCTTGTTTGACGATTGGAAATGCGATATGGCGATAAACATCTGCAACAGGTTTACTGTGCCCAGTTAAGGAATCGAGTGGAGAAAATTAGAAAGAGCCTCTATAAATTTGTAACAGAAATTGCACAAATAGCAAGATTAACATTCCTAATAGGTCCAGAAAGTTTTATTGAACAAATTAGTGTGCAAATATTTATGAATGGTCTTTGGGATTCTGAAATATGACAGGCACTTCGATTAGCACGTCCACGTGAGCTTGCTAGTGCATTAGCTCATGCATTGGAATTTGAAGTGCAAAACAAACATCAAAGGACAATGCTCGCGTATGTACAGTTCAAGAAGTCAAAAATGGTGTTGAGAGTCTGGAAGTGATATTATTAAGACTGCTTAAGATGCAAAAACCAAATGGGTATAAACCATGATGCAGCAACTGCGATAAACAGATGCATATACAAAAAAATTGCCTAAATGCTATGAGCAGTTCCACTGACAATATAAAACACTAGGAAGTCACCATCCAAGTAGCATTCTTAAAACATAAACTGGATGGTCTTTACATTAATGGAACCATCGCAAGGAGGAATTGCCAAATGTTGCTGGATATAGAAGCAACGAAGGTAATAGTGAAATTAAACATTATTGGGAATGGAAGATTATTGCCTTCTCAGCTTAGGTACAACTTCAAGAAACCATGTAACTGTTCATGATTAAGTTATACAGTTATTAAGATCAGTTGTAGGAAATGTACGTATTATATACTAGTAGCTGATATTGAAGAACCTGTCATTGGGTATGAATATTATAATGTCTGGGTTTGGCTTTGCCTTGGCCTTGAGGAACCACATCATATGAGCTGATGACAAAGAGATATTCATTAACCAATGAAATAACTATGCCATAAAAATCATCCTAGCAGAGGAGTGACATTACTGCCAAGCAGTGAAACAATAGTTATGGGCCAACCAGATGGAGATTTCTAGGTAGGATGCATAGGAATTCTAGTAAGCAGCAACATAAAAATGGGTAGTGGTATTTTGGCTGGAAGAGTGTTGATCGAGGCCAAGGAAACAACACCTGTTCGCTTGATGAATGTTAATAACTTCCAGATGACTAAAGAAGGGCACTGAATTAGGATCATGCACACGTATCTCATTTGTGGTATGTTGCAGAAAAGCCAGTGAGAAGGTTTTGCCCATAAAGAATTTATCTAAGCTGCAAGCCACACTCGAATCCTTGGACAGCAGTTTATCCCATGAGCAAAAGAATAAAGCCAGCCAATTGATATAACGATAGGCTGATGTATTTGTCATGAATGATGGTTTAAAAGGAAGAACAAATGTTATGACAAAATAAATACTGATGATACCCAACCAATACATCAATTACCAAGGAGGCTGCCTTTATCCAAACGAAGGGAAGCTGAACGATGATCGAGGACATAGCCCGTGAAGGGATAATAGAGCCATCCAGCAGTCCTCGGGCATCGCCAGTTGTACGGATTAAGAAGAAAGATGGTAGCACTATATTATGTGTTGATTACTGTCATTTCATTAATGTGACCAAAATGAACAGCTATCCTATACCCAGAATTGATGACACTTTAGACACTGTTACTGACTCCAAATGGTTTTTGACTTTAGACATGAAAAGTGGATATTGATGCTTGTCAAATGACAGCAGTCAATTTTCCTTCAGGGTTTGCATAAATATTATCCCTTGATTTATACAACAAAGACGCATAATATGTGCTGTTGATTGTTGTATTGTGATCTTTAAAGTCAATGAGTAAAATACCCCTACAATCTCAGAACATTGTGGCCATCCCATTTTTCATTGATTGAATGCCTTTTGCCTTTTTGGTATGAGTTTCATTAGGTTGGTACCATTCCATTGATTTCCTTTTGGATAGAGTATCATAAAGCAAAACCATTGTTTCATCTCCTATGACAATGCGCTTCAACATTGGTTTTGGGTCGTCTCCATATAAGTTTAAAAACTAGTGTGCACATTGGGCTCAACGTTGAAGAGCAGAAAGAATACGTGATACACATCTTGTACTAACCTTATTCATAACCAAATAGTCATGAAGAATTCAGCAAATATTTGTTTCAGAAATGTTTGGCATCACTGCCAATTCCTTCACTTGCAAATGATGATCTTCTAATACCATTTCTCTAATAATTGGAATTTTATGAGATGTTATCACTTTAATTGTCCGACTGGGTCACTCATCATTTTCAATGGATTCTTGCCCCAAATGGAAACATTTTGCCCACTTTTTTACAGTAAAATATGAAGGAGATAAATCACCATAAACATTGTCTATATGTTGTTTATTTTGATTAGGAGTATGCTTTTCTTTTGTTATAGCTTTAATGATTGCACCATACTCAATTATCGTTAACTGAAACATTTTCATGTACTAGTCACATTGTCTGGTTGACTACTAAAAACTACTACTCTTTGAGCCATAATATATATAGTGTAGGCTTTGCACAGGTGCAACTATGATGCAACAAAGTTTGAACATGCTTGGACCTGTATAAGCCTGTTGAGCCGAGAATTTATAGCATCTACCTCGTAGTTCTATTTGCTAAGAAAATTTATTAATATTTGTTGTTAATATAATTTTTTTATTATTTTAATTTCAATAAATAAACTTAATTCCCTCATATTAGATATGCTCATATTTATTATAATCACTACAATATTGCGTATCGAATTGTAAGTAATTATCTAAAGCACAAATTAATCATATAATAGTAATAACTATGTAATATCAGAAAACTTTGTTTTGTAAAGCTTTATGACAAATTCTTTTATAAAATACCAAGTAAGTATCCAATTATGATCATTCTTATAAAATGTAAAAATAAATGTGGTGTTATCACTAGGATGATGAATATTGGTATATTTACATTGGTAGAGTTCATACCAAATAAGAAATGCATTGTGACATCATACTTAATTGTCATGTATAATTAGAATTGTATTTTATAATCTTTATTTTTCAGGAATGACATGTTGATTAAATTCTTACATCTTTTATTTGCATTATTAACACATTCACTACTGGTAAATAATTTAAAAAAATTTCTTCAACTGACTGGGTTCTAATTACTTTGTAAATATATTATATTCGGTGTCAAAAAGTGTCAAAAGTAACAATAAATTTCCTAATGACATCATCATGCATATGTGGTATAATGATTACCTGATTACAAAAATAATTCGTAGGTGCTGACCACCCACCATGTGCATGGTTATTTGCATGTGTTATTTGATACTATAAAATAAGAATAACATTTTGTTTTGCTAAAACACAAAATAAATGAAAAGATATTTTCTAAGATTTAACAAATAAAAATTTAAAATTGATAAAGGAACACAAAATAAACAAAAGTTAGATTTATAAGATACAAGTAGATTTTTGGAATACTCAAAATGAAAGAATATATTATTCCAAAAACATTAGTTACACCAAATGTATAAAACTCAACAAAAACTTTCTTGTGGATGCTGTTCCTTAGAGCATTTATTCAAGCACAGTCTGGAATTTCTATCACGCTGTGAATACAAGTAATTCGCCATAGCCCCTTTATTTACATTTTACATGTATCATATATTCCTTTCTTGCAATTCTTCTATTGCTGTTTCATGGTAGTAATTGTGGAAGATGTTGTATAGCTGATTTTGCTTGTTTTGGAATTGCTTAAATTTGTAGCATATTGACATATAGTCTATAATCATAAAATTTTATTTTTATTACCTGATACTTATTATATAGGTATAATTATTTAAACTTTGGGGGAAAAATAGGTAAAAGTTAAACTCTAAATATAGTCAGAAACTTTTATTACAATTGTTTTGGCTTTGAAGCCCGCCCAATTACCCACAATATTTGTCAGCTATTCCAAGTACCGAATACAAACCACCTTGCTTAAATGGAACAATAGCTCATATAACAAATCCACTTTCTAACAGTAAGCACAAAATCCACGTACACCAGATGGCTGTAGTGCATTTCGGCATGCAAATTGGTCATAAGAATTCTCTATGTTATGACTTGGCGCTTCCTCAAGGAGACCAGGAAAAGATTGTTATGAGGTTTTAACAATAAATCAACAGGAGAGTTAAAAATAAAATTATATAGCAGAAAAATAATAAAACAGAACAATAGTTATACTGAAAAATGATACTTTGTAATAAATTATTCATGATCTGATTAACAGCATAATTGTTTTCTAAATTAAGTTCATCGTAATTGAAGGCATAATAATCTTCACTGTCCTGTACTGAAAAGCAGCTTCTTTGCTATCAGATGCATTTAGAAACCAATAAATTCTTCATCTATATGTTTTTTATCATTTCTTCTTTGTATTTTCTTCTCTTAGTTGAATTACTAGGTTCATCTATAATCTATAAAACTAAGCATGTAACCAGGTATAAAAATATATTATAAAAGCCTTTCTCTAATGCGTACAAAATATGATTGATGTAAGGTCACCATGCCCACGTATGCGCGACTGACAGTGAATGTGTTAAAAATAAAATTATTAAATAATATTTATTAATTAGTATCATGAAATTAATTTACTCAAAACAAATAAAGAAATGGTAATGTTAACAACCTCAAAGTAAGCGCACTTTGCCGGAATCAGTATTTAAAACTGTCACAGACAACCTTTAACTAGTTTTGGAATTATTGTTCTATCCTCAGAGAGGCATAGTGTTGACAGCTTTAACAGGGTTCCTCTTTACCTGGAAAATCTGTAATTGTTAGGGAATTTGTAAAGATCTCAAAAGTCAGGGAATTTATTAAAAATTGGTAAAAGTCAGGGAATTCTATAATGATTCAAGGAAAAAATTTTCATTTTTAAAAAACACCAAGGTAATGAAAGTCCCTTGCATAAGGACTAAAATGTTTGAATATGATCAAAATACATTGTGTAAATTATAGAGTGAAATTTTTCAGCTGGTTATTTTTATTTGTCATTGGCTGATTGCATTCATCAGAATTTAAATTATTTGTGTGTACAGTTGATAAATAGTGTACTAGTCTTTATAAGTGATTATTGATTAGTGTTAATAACCTCCAAGAGTATCTGTAAAAAACCTCTGGAAAAGTCAGAGAATTTGGTGCACTTCTGGAAAAAGGAACCACAAACTTATGCTAACTGATATTGAATGATTATAAAAACATTCTGAATTCTATTATATAGGCAACCAATTATTCTTGTCATTTTTAAGGGCAACTCTTACATGAATTAAGGAAATTACATTTACTTAAACTGCTATATTATAATGTAGCCAATATTTTATCTATTTTTTTTATTAATATAATGTTTATTTTTAAACAGAATAATTAAACTTTGAAATTTAAAATATATAGTAAAACAGAATAGTATATCCAAAGTTTTAAAAATTAAACTACTTTTATTTCAAAATCAGTACACTATTAGTTCCAAATTTACAGTGTGAAGATAATATATTATCATTTATTAAATGTAAAATTTTGGTATCATTAAAACATTAAATCACAGAAAAACTATTACTTCTGATCAATTTTATGCTCATTTAATTTTTTGTGTATATATAGTTGATATAATTTTGGGTAAATTACAAACAATATCAACTTTTATCTATGTAGAAAATTTTAAAACTGTAAATGTAGATATTTTGAAATAAAATCAACTAACTTTTTTTAAAACTTTAGAGATATGTTTCTGCTTTCCTATATATTTATAACTTGAAAATTTCAAAGTTCAATTTTCAGTATTATTCTGTATAGGAATAAAGTTTATTATGAAATAATTAGTTATATTATTAACAATATAACAGTTTATGTAAGTGCAGTTTCCTTGAATATATGGAAAAAAAGTCTAAAATTATCCCTTGACAAGTTCACATTAATCCTCTTAACTGATCTATTACCAACAGAATCAGGAACAAGGACCTGTTAATGAAACTATTCATACTGAGTATTACCGTAAACCACGTAAAAATGTGATTAGTGCAAGTCCAGATGCTGCTAAACCATTTTGCATTGGCATTATAGAAAAAATAACTATAACACCAACCGAGACGATTTGTCTTGATGTAAGGAAGTTCTATAGACCAGAAAATACACAGCGATGCGATTATCTTGTCTATCTAAAGGATTTAAACCTATTATACTGGTCTAGTGAAGGTATATCTTTAAACACATTTATACTGAATTATGATTAAATTGATTTGTAGTTGAAACAGTTGAATTTTCTAAGGTTACTGGGAAATGTTACATAGCATACATCGATGCTTTGGATGTATGTACTGAAGAATGGACTAAGAATGGTCCATATAGATTTTATTTCTATGAGGGTTATGATAAAGTTACTCAAACATTCTTTGATGCACCTCCACATTCTCATAGAACTGGACTTTTAAATAAAGGAAAAGGTGAATTGTCTATAAAAATGTAGGCATCTTCTTATTTTTATTTTATATAGGTATAGGTAAAGGAAAATCCAATAAATCAAATACAGATTTGTTAAATATTCCATCTACCTGGGTTCAAACTGATCGTTTAAAATGCATGGATGTTTTTGCTGGGTGTGGTGGATTCTCAGAAGGATTACGTCTATGTGGTATATCTGAAACTTTGTGGGCTGTAAGGTTTAACTTATTGCATAGTTTATATTTAAATATCACTTTAAATTTAGATTGAAAATGATTCATATACTGCTCGGACTTTTAAGTTGAATAGTCCTAGCACTGCAGTACATATTGAAGATTGTAATGAGGTTTTACGACTGGCAATGTGCAACAACAATGAAAATAGAAAGAAACTACCACCAAAAGGTGTAATTGAAATGATTATTGGTGGGCCTCCATGTTATGGTTTAACAGGAACAAGTCCCTTTACTGTTGAGGATTATACCAGTTTGAAGAATTCTTATGTTGTTACATTTCTTAGTTATTGTGATTATTATCGGTAGGTTACAATTAGATTGTGAAAGTTTGGACATTAATAGATGATTTGTATGTACAGAATAAATTATAAGTAGGCCAAACTCAAATATCTTCAAAGCGAAGACAACTACAAGTGTGACAATTGAATATTGAGAGGAATAAGGGAAAAATTTTTGATACCATAGTTAGTATATTATCTTAGATTCACGTCAAGAATTTTTAATGGGAAATACATTAGAATTTTATGAGATGCATTGGTGAAGTCAATTTTATATATCTGTAATGAATTTTATTAAATGCAAATGGCCTAGTTTTTCCAACATAGATGTCACCTGTTTTGAGATGTTGAAACCTGGTACCTCAGAACTTTTATCTATGTGGCCTTACTATTGATGCAACATTCATGACATGCAGATCTCCTCAAGCCTATGTGGCTTACAATAGAGAATATTATGGTCAATTTGAGCCATAACACACGAGCTCCATTAAAATATTTTCTCCCAACAACGAGAGTTTTATTTTAAATATCATTCCTATTACAAAGTTTATTTTTCATGAATGTTAAAAATGTTTAAAATTTTTCCTCAACTTAAAGTTCTGCAAAGTTACACACTTGTCCTTCTAATCGCTTAGGAAATATTCAAGGTGGTCTAGCTTTTAATTTACTATGTGTATTGAAGTATACATTTCTAATTAATATAAAACTGGTCATTTTAATCATCACAACAAAATCCAGTTACAATTTGTACCTATTCAACTGGTTCACTACCATGCTAAACTACCATTGAAGTCATGATATTTCTGTTATTAACAAATAAAGTTTGGTAAAATGAATTGTGCATCACTAATTTATACTTTGTTATTATGTTTGCTACACATTTAAGAGGGGCGCTTACTATTGGATAAGATCACAAACGGCGCCACAATCCAAAAAAGTTTTATGAAAACAAAGTTTTTTAAAATAATACCCAAAGAATTGGCAATATTTATGATTTTGCCATAGTAACACAAATTTCTTTATATAATGATGTAATGTTTGAGGTACAATACTAAAGAATAACCATGTAAATGTCTGTTAAATTTGTGACGTTTCGACTCTTGCGGAACGGCACAGTGTAATTTTAAGAACTTGCGTTCTTCCCAGTGGTAGCTCTAAGTCGTGAGGGGTGGTTCGTCGAGTGGTTAATCGTTTGGCCTTGTTGATGCTAACCTCCAGGGTGGTACGAAATCGTTCCTCTCGCAGTGGACATTATTCAAGCCTTGGTCTCGTAATAGGTTTGATTTCAAAGCAGAGTCAGGTTAACGGCGGAATTAAATGCTCAGGTATCGATATTAATTTATTGGTAACAAATAAATGGTTCTCGCTGTGAGATACAGTTTGAAACAATAAATAATACGAACTCAAATTGAAATAAATAAATCGACTCTTGCAATATAATACAGTTA
>JAHWXV010856156.1:0-10004 GCA_024586415.1 Phrixothrix hirtus
ATGTAAAATAAGAATAATAGACTGACTGAATGATGAATGACTGAATAATTTATTAAGTGGGCACGTGCCCTTGTGCCCTTTAAAACGAGCCGCCACTGTTGAACATTACCTTTGAATGTATTAACATTGCTATATATTAACTTTAGAATATATCTTAACTCAATTCCTGATTGGCCGGTATGACAGCGATGCAACAATTAGCGCGCGCAAGTTATACCGAATCGATATCGAGCGCATAGTTTTCAATGCGCACTCCCTCATTTGACAGTACAACGCGACATTGATATGATGTAATCTCGTCATATCGAGCTGCAATATAAAATTTATATCGCATCGACAGTTAGCAGTTAGCATCCAACATTCACTATTAGTGATTTCAACACACGATACAAGGTGATAATAATTTGATATAGGTTTTAAAGCAGAGAAATACCAGGGTTTTTGTAATTGCAATTTGTTGAGATATTCTAGGGATAAGTATGGTCAACATGTCGCCGAAAATTTTCCTTTTTCTCTTTTCTTTAAACGTAAGTAAAGAGAAAAAATTTCAACATATCAGAAAGTCAGGAAGCATATACAGCATCAATTCATGCTTAGATTATGTCATGCCGATATTATACCGATCAATTAGTGAGGGGCTTAACATGTGCTTTAATTTTCAAGAAAAATTGATACGAACTACTTTTTAATATTTTTGGTTCTATAAATAACTATTTATCAATACTCCCTCGTATTATAGAATACGAGGGAATAGTTTATAATTTATTTCGGCAAACGTTTATTTAGATGTAAAAAGTAATTTTCTCGTCAAAATTATTTTTCTTTTTATATTTTAAAGGATATTTCAAATCTAATAATTAATAATTAGTAAATAGAAGCCATCTATAAAAAACTAAATACTGGGTTATTGACGTTATACGACACGAAACACTATGGCCAAACTATATGCTTTTAAAAAGGTTTTATTTTGGGACGTATAGGATCCCATTGGATGTACATTTTAAAATTGGTTTCATAATGTACAGGAAGTTCCAAAAACCCGAAACGTATCAAAGTTGTATTTTTTTAAATGGAATGACCTATATATTTTCTCATTTTTAGTTTCTGTCATCAAAATAAAAGTGAGTTTTATTAAGGTTTACCTTACTTAAACCTTGCGATTTTCAAAATATTTTGTCTTGTGAAAATGTAATGACATTTTTAATGTTTACATTCTCAACAAGTATTATCTTTTTTAAGCAATACTCACACTGGAGTGTACTAATTGATTAAATTTTTAGCTGCACTTATAAAAATTGATTAGCATATACAGCGTGTCCAAAAATGAAGATCAAATAATTACAAACATTAAACGACAACAACTTGTTTAATTTAAATGGAACACCATATATATTAAGTCAACATTTATTTATATATCAAATATTATTATACATCCCTATAGCTAACTGTTTACGTGTTCATGTAAAATACAGATTTTCATAATACAAGCTGATTTTAACAAATTTAATAGTCATGAAATAAATACATTTATATTGACAATGTTTTAAAAATTATCACAAATTTAAATAATGAAGACCCGAAAAGAATGATGGAAATGCAACAAGCAATTGCTTATAATAAGTGTGCAAAATGATGATCGTCCGACTCCTTTGATAACATTAAGCAACATTTGATAACCTTTCTGGGCTTATGTTATGGAAAGTTTCTCTGATGCGCTCCTTCATATTTTCTGGCGTGATTAGAGGAGTGCTATAAACGATTCCTTTTACATATTCCCATAAAAAGAAATATGGCGAAGTCAAGTCGACTGATCTAAGTGGTCAATTCTCAGATCCACTTCTTCCAATATAACGATTTTGAAAATGGACATTTAAATATTGTCGCACCTCACGATGGAAATGTGAGGGGCTCTATTCATTTGAAATCATATCGTTCGTCTTATCTAGAAGGGAGATAACAATAACAGAGGAAATTGATTTGTCAAGAAATCTAAAAACATTATTTCATTTAAATGTCCATCGAAAAAATAAGGACCAATTAAATATCGACCCATTATTTCGCCCCACACATTCACTGACTGTCTGTGCTGACTGGATTCGGTTGGAATCAGAATAATAATGAAAATTATGTCTGTTAACAGATTCATTGTTGTGAAACATGCATTCATCACTAAAAAGAACAAAATTAAAAAATTTTTCATTTTCTGCTACTTTGCCTAACCCCACATACAAAATTGAACTCATTTTTCAAAATTGTTTTTATAAAGTTCTTGGTGAAGCTGTTTTTTAAGAATCCTTGAGATGCTTGCTTGAGACATTTTGGTATTTTGCGCGATTTGGTTTTGACCTATATGTCGATTTTCGATTTCTTCGTTTGCTGTCACAGGACTTCTTTTTGTGGATTTTTTATAATGAATACTCCCAGTTTGTCTAGATTGAACCAACAGTGTTTTGAAAACGGCTTTATTTCCATGATTTGTTAGGAAACTTTTCGCGTAAACTCGTGATGCCAGTAAGCAGTTTTGTAGAGATCTGCAAAGAATAAAAATCATATCAATCCCGTTTTGTTTTGAATAAATTTTCATTTTTAATAATAAACAATAACAGTAAAAAATAAGAATAAAGAATAATAAGAAGAATAGAAACCACAAAATACTAACCAATAGCTTGCAAAGAAACGTTTTAATAAATAACTGACAATCACAAATAGTAATACGACTTGTCAAAATAACATTTGCTAAAATTAGCTTGTATTATGCAAGTGGGCATTTTTCATGAAAACGTGAACAGTTAGCTATAGCGATGTATAATAATATTTGACAGCTAAATAAATGTTGACTTAAAATACATGGTATTCCATTTAAATTAAACAAGTTATTATCGTTTAAAGTTTGCAATTATTTGATCTTTATTTTTGGACACTCTGTATATGCTAATCAATTTTTCACAAGTGCAGCTAAAAATTGAATCAATTAGTATACTCCAGTGGGAACATGTCATAAAAAAGATAATATATGGTGAGAATATAAACATTAAAAATATTATTATATTTTTTGAAAACCGCAAGGTTAAGTCAGGTAAACTTAATAAAACTCACTCTTATTTTGATGGTAGAAACTAAAAATGAGAAAATATATGGGCATTCCGTTTAAAAAGATACAACTTTGATCCGTTTTTGTTTATGGAACACCCTGTACATTATGAAACTAATTTTAAAATTACATCTAAAAACAAAACCTTTTTAAAAGCATATAGTTTGACCGTAATATTTCGTATTGTATAACGTGAATAACCCTGTATAGGACATACTGCTCAGTTATGCATTTGGCTTCACAATTTTCTAATACAATAATCGACAACCAAACTGTACAGATTTGCAGTTCTCGTTGACATTTTAAGTTGTAGCAAATATTTGTGTAAATTCGTGGCATGGCTGTCTGGACTGTACTTCCCGATCTGGTCACTTTATGGAAGGTGTTCTTGAATACTGTCATCATTTTTAACCTGTTATTTCGTATCATTAATAGAGTCAATTGCGACCTACCATAATATAATGATCCATATTTGTTTGAGAACTATATAGATGTGATGTTTATAAACAAAACCACCACCATTCTATGGGGCTTTTAGATTACATTTACACTGATGATGTCATTGAACTTAATAGTTGTTTAATTCTTTTCTAATTTAGAAATAATTTAATTTAATTTCTTTAACGGGAAACTTCATTTTACAGAACACACATTATATTAACAATATATTAGATAATAAAATAATTAACATGTACAGTCACATCTGTAATTTATATATGTGAGTCGCACTTTGCAGATTTCCATTCTATTCCACAGTTTTATCTTTTTTCGTTTTCTTCTATAATAGTTAATCAAATGCCAAGGGAGAAGATAGAATTGTGCTCGCTAATAAGGGAATTGACAATCCATTCCTTTAACTTTCGAGTATTAACTCCGAGGCTTTTAACATTTTCAGATCAGTCGGTGCAGTGTCGTTGAAAAAGGGCTCGATGGTAATTAAATTCGTTAAAGAACGACCATTAAAGTACAGTTAAACAATGATATTCGTATAACCAAGTTATGTGTAAATTTAATTTAAAATTTTCGCCGTATTTGAGATATCATTAATTCCACAGTTTTAATGTACGGAAATATTTATAAAGAAAAATCCCAAGTATGTATTCTTTATTTTCATCGAAAGAAAAGTATAGACCCACTATATCTCTTTCTATTGCACAGGGTATTTCACAGCTATATGATCGAACTTGAGGAATACATTTCTAAGCTAAAAATTAAAAAAATTGGAAAATTTGAATTGAGTTATTCAGAGAAATACATAAAGCTGTTTATATTTGAAAGAAACTTCACTAGCTACTCTATATTTATAATAATTTATACAGCTGTCTGTTAGTTAAATAAATTAACAAAAAAATAATGTTGTAAATATAAGCGGTTTAATGGTTACTTACGATGGTTCAATGAATACATAGAAATTTATCGAACTTTTCGTGACCTATGAAAATATAATCTGAGTAAACGGAATAGTATTTTGTTTGTATAACGTTACTGACTTACAGTCATGCTTTCATTTTGAGTGTTCTGTTACTTCCTTTTCCAAAACTATTGGTACTTAGAAATTATGTTTGTTTTTTATGTTTCTATCTACAAGGGAAATTTGATCATATGATTATGAAATTCATTGTATATCACAATCTTGGTAGAATCTTGATATTGGTTCAGTTATTAATTTTTAATGTATAATTTTATTACAAACTTTAATAACATTTTTTCCGTTATCCTTCAGTCTTCAATATGAATACATAAATTAGGAATTCAATTTAACGAGATGACTTTTATTAATTTTAATAGTAAACTAGATATAGTTATATCGAACGAATTATGTTGTATGACAAAATGGTTTTTTTTCATTTATCAACTTCTTTAGTTTTTTACATTCGCGAAATTAGTCAATCAACTAATAATAAAATGTAAAAGTATGTAAATATAAGTTAGTAGTTATAAATATTATGATACTTACTGTTTTGTTGGAAAAAATTTAATATAGTCAAATATTATACGTCACTGGCACATCGTTTTTATTTATTCAGTTTTCTATGCGTATTTGAAATATTCCAGGATACTTTTGTGATTTCTATAACCTCCTTTCACACGTAATGTTCCTTCATTTATATGCCCTGCTATTTACGACGGTTATCTCACAAACTTTCTTTATGGTGCAAAAGCGTCATATATCCCTCTTCGGGAGGTAGTCAGAATAACAAAACTGCAATCAGAAAGTTAAACCAACGAAAAGAAAATTTGAACTTGAACGTTGTTGATGTTCAAACAGCTGATATGTGCAACAAAAGCGCTTTGCATTTTTATAAGGGTCAAATAAAGACAGCTAATAGTTGTTTTGAAATATTTTATCGGAATTGCCAGGCAATTGCATTGTTGTCAGATTTTGTTCTTTTAACGGGAATCAGCAATAATGTAATTTTTTTATTGTAATTTATCAACAACAACTTTGCTTAAATTTCATGTAAGATTTATTTAATTGTTGAAATTTACATTAATGCTAACTTTGGCACGGAAAAGCTAATCCTGTGGATGAAGATTTTATTTACAGTTTTATGTTAAGCTCGTGCATATGAAAATTTTTGAGTCACTCGGTATATTCCCTTCTTTAAGATTTGTTTGAATTTTGTCATAATTTTTCATTAATTCCTCTCTACTAGTTGTCTTTAAATATATAACTATGTTTTAAATAGATAAATGCAGTATATATTTAGTGTTAAAAATTCTACAGCAACACTATGTGTCATTCGCCAAAAACATCGACAATCGCCTACAACTTCTTGGTAACTAAAATAATTGATGTACTTATTACTAATACCGTGTCGAAGCACCTGTATGAAAAATTACAACGCCATTTTAAGTAACTTTTACAATTTTATCCATGCTTTTTAATTGTAGTACTTGGTTTAAATTGTAACGAAAGATCCACTGAAAAAATCATTAAAATATAAAAAATAAAATTAAGGAAAAATTATGAATGATTAATTGTAATTATTACGAAATCTACAATTGTTTAAATAAATTTAATCAATTTTGAATAAAATCTCATTTAGTAGGTTTTTCATGTTATGAATTATGGGGTAATAAATTGAAGATTTTTTGTGTAATACAAATGATAATGTTACTTTCCATTTGTCTATTTTTATAGAAGTAGTTAATCGTAGTTTCTGTAGGAATTTGTGATGAAACGGTACCTGTGTACGTTGGGTACCATGTATGAGTTTTATTTCTTCGAAGCAAGATACTATCTTTTAGAGCAGAGAAATAACAGCTGTCAGTGACAATGACAATAAAAAACAATATTTACGAAACGTACAATAAATAAAATTTCTGCATTCCTAAAGATTTTTGTTATTTTGCAAAATCATTTTATGAGAGGATAAATAACCGTTTTATTCAAATATAAATTGCTAATGCAAAGTTATTAAAGGTCACACAAACATTTCTCTTATAATATTGTTTGATTATGATTATATTAGTATTCCGTTGAAAATAATATATTCTATAAATAAAAGGTTTTATAAAACGATTTAAATTTGATATCAGAAAAAAGTTATCTTTTACATTTTCAATTGTATCGCGCGTAGGTTTTTATGTAGGATGCTTAGATACTATTTTCGTTCGTTCTTCGTATCTGCGTAGGGGTATTTTATAATGACACCATTCAGTTTACTAAATTTACATCAGTAAGACCTATTGTCACATAATTTTGAATATCACAGTCTTATATTTAAATCGACAATTTAATTCAGGGAAATTGACGTAGGCACCCTTCATTTTGTTGTTAATTATGTTTTATTCATTTGTAACATTCTACTTCAGGAAATATTTCACATTCTTTGAATTTTAAAGTTATTTCTAATTGATAAAAATCATTATGTGAAAAAACACATTTTTCTTTAATTGTGTAATTATTGGATAGGTATTTGTTGCTAACCCATTCAATCTTTTTGCTCAAGCAGCTGGTGGTGATTTTATAAACTGTTTTCCAGAAAATACCACAGAAGTCCCTTTGCTAATGTAATAACTGCATCACTAAACTTCAAAGCGGCAAAATTTATGCTTGTGTGGCTTTATAAATAACTGACTTCAACAAATACCATTAATTAACCTAATTAATAATTTTAAATCATTTATACAAAATATTTTTTTCAAATATGTTTGAAATAGCATTTATCAAGCTTGATTTTGTGCTGAAACGTGCTAAAAAATGAAATTTCAATCAATATCAAGCTTTTAAATATATTCCTTAAATTGGATTCAAATTTTCTTCTTCGAATGTTTCAACGTTGCATTTAGACAATTTTGATTTAAATACAGCAACTTGAATGTTATTCCCAGATAGCACAAATAACTTGATTGAAGTTTGCCACAAGCTTTATAACTTGAAACAAATGTACGTTATTAAGCGTAATTCAATGCCTTTATTAGTGATAGTTTGTAACTAGAAAGTTTATTTTTCAGTTTATTAAAACCCACATAAAATAAATTATGATTTTATTTTGTAATTGCTATTTTTCTGTTTACAAATGTGTATAATACCTCTATAAGCGTGTGTACCAGGTTTCTTAAAAATAATCAACACTAAGAAAATTTGTGAATAGCATATGAACCACAGAACATATCTTTCTTATAAAGTTTTTATAAACACTCCCTGTTTAATAAAATTGTAACGAAACTAGTTAATTGTTTAAAAATCTTTATTTATATTCGCGAATTTAGGATTATTTATTTATACTTTTTATTTAACTATTTATTTCGCAACAAACGTTTATACTTCTATTTATGTATAACAGTAACTAGCAGGACAAGATTCTAGTTAAAAACTAAACAAGGGAATTTAATCTATTTATATAGAAAGGGGAAATTTTAGAACGTTAAGGAAAAACTCTTGATTAGTAAATAATAAAATTTGTCATAATAATGATGTAATAAATTGCAATGCCACGACTCTCGTTAACCTTGAATTTAATTGACATATCGGTTACAGTAATGAGTAATTTTTGATTACATCATATATCTTAATTATAACGAACCTTTTGGATTATTCCAGAATGTTCCATTAAGTTTTTATTGTTTCTAATTTTGTTAAAATATTAACAATTGCAATTTCCAATATTACCCTGCAAATCTAGCACGAAGCTGTTTCACCTGTCATTTCAAGCAATTGCACAGTGTGACCAAAGATCAAAATCGGTAAATATTTTTCTTGAAACTGTGTATGTAAGGGCTTCCAAGGTTGCTGATCATGAATTTGAAGTGAAACTTGTTAAAAGACAAAATTTGCGTGTAACTAAAAGACGGATTTTGGATTTAGTTTTAGGGAATGTTTAGTATATTTTGTAATGTTTTATGTATATTTTGTTTTATTTTATTTAAAATTAAAAATTATTGTTTTTACGCATTTTTTACAACTTTATTACAAGGAAAATAATTATTTTTAAACCTAATGTATTCATTTATCTTACGTTTTTATGTAATACATCGAAATAAAACGTTTTTTTCTTTAAAAACTTCGAAATAAATATTAATATGGCATTAAAAGAAATTATAAATTAGTAAAGAAATAAAGATGCAATTTATGTAAACTGATGTTTAATAATCTTTTACGATTTTGAATATAAATTTTTTACATTATTATTCTAATTATATATTAATGTTGTGAAACAATATTGAGAAAGATAATAACTCTTAACAACCATTTCCTGATTCATAAAATAAAATATAAAATTTATTGTATAAAAGAATGGGTCAGAATGGGAAGATAAGAAAATAATTGTTCTGTACAGATTCAAAACTGTATTCGTGCGGGGGAGGGGGAGTTCCCCGATTTCACTTCTTATATATATAATATTTTCTTGCTCGCGGAATGGTACTTTATTAATTTTCCTCAATACCAAATATTTTCATCTGAATATGCCATTTTACAGAATCCGCAACGATCCATAGAATTTGTATAAAATTTTGGAATGTCTGTTTACGTTCTATTTTGCATAGTCTAGCTACTACTCTTCACTCGTTGCTACTCGTTTCAAAGTTACTTTCGCACTGATCTCTAACTGCCACACTTGTAGAAATGGTCGTTAAGCTATAAAAGTATAAGTATGTCTATGCAGTTGCACTCTTGTATAATAAACCTTTACTTTATACTTGCACTTCCAATGGACTTGCTTAATTTTACAATGTTTGAAGCGTTTTTTGGGCACTACGTACTTATTGGACTTCATAATACATTAACCCTTTCAGGCACATATTTTTCTATTCATCGATTTTGCACGAAAATAGCGACCCGAAGTTCCATAAGCCGCCATATTGGATCCGCTATTTTGAAAGTGAACTAAACAAATCCAATGAAGCATTCGTAATCGGAGACCTGGCAACCGTCGTATACCAATATTCATAAGAAATCGATGAAAAAACCCCAAATTTGTGAGTCGCCATTTTAGAAGTGAACTATACAAATATAATGATAAATTCTTAATGAGAGACCTGAAAATCTCCAGTATACTTTTTTCATAACAATTACAAGTTAAACATCTTTATCATATATTTTAACATGAAATCGTGTTTCTTTCTTCAATAATATACATAAAAAACAGTGACACCGAGTGGCAGCTGTGTTTTACGGATTCTGTTACATAATTACCTAAGCTTCAATTTAAAATTGATGTGTTTCTTTACTTTTCTAAAATGTTTATAGAAAATATTTGATTTGTTTGTGCTTCAAGCAAGGTTTATTGCTATTTCATATACCTTAACTCTAAGTTTTGAAATGTTGTTGCTGTTGTTAAGGTTAACGGTTAACGGTTAACGAACCAACACGCAGACCTATTATACATTGTATAAAGTGCCCACAGAACTATCCTTGGGGTCTTGAGATTTTCAAAAACGTCAGTATCTTATGTGGGGGGGGGGG
>JAHWXV010856372.1:0-10769 GCA_024586415.1 Phrixothrix hirtus
GAAACAATTGTCAAATTAAAATAAAAAATATAAATTTGGGTGAAGACATTTTAAATTATTAGATTAATTATGAATACGCCCAATTTCTTATTATATTATTTATATTACATTCAATTTTGACGCCCATGTTTTATTATACTATTTTATTTATTTTTAAAGCAATACAAAACAATGCAGGAATATTACTCGCTCACGACTTCTGCTCTCCCGTAGCATCATTGAGCTAGCGTATTGTGCATACCTTCGAGCATTTAATGTGGCACAAAAATTGTGAATAATGATTGAACAATTATCTCTTTCGTGCGATTTCATGTGTGTATCTTAACAGTTCGTGCTTGTTATATGCAATACTCCAGGTCAAAAACATGGTCGGTTCCAAAACACTAATTAAAAATGTCTAGAAAACTACATATCTATAAGTGGGCGTTTTCATATTTTCTGGACTCTCCTTTACAATTATTTAGATATTTATTTCACAATCCACTAACAGCAAGCATCTATATCTTTGTTCATGTATATTTATGTATACATTAACCTATAGCACAAGATTCTAATAAAAGTTAAACCAAGGGAATTTAATCTACTGTTTATATAGAAAAGATAATATCTAGATTGTTATGGAATAGAGTAGAATAATATTTTAATTATAATATTGATGTAATAAATTACTATTCTAAGACTCATTGCTGACCTAATTTAATTCACAGATATCGGTTACTGCAATGAGTCATTTAGGGATTGCATCATCTATTTTATTCTAGAGGAAGGTGCTGGATATTTCTAGAATTTTGTATTAGATTTCTATTGTGTCTGATTTCCGTTACACTGCCCCCTCCTTAAGATGGTTACGTCCCGTAACAGTGACCTTGTACTTTGCACTTGCGATGGTTCTACCTTTCTTCGCGAATGTCAGAATCTGCACTGCGATCCATACTTGCAGACCTATTTCTTGAAAAAATGGCAGTTCACAGTTTTCGTCGTAGGTGGAGTTCCTCTTGAATTCCAACTACACACCAGAATCTCGATATCAGTACCTTGAAACACCACTTCCAACATGTTACGTACCACGCGCTAAATAAGTTGATCTCAACTGCGATGTCACGGAACATTCGGATCTCTTTCGCGACACAATCAGCCAAGGGGTGCTCCTCGGATACAGCAAACAGATTTCTGTACTCCTCCATGGTAACCCCAAATCTATCTTTGTGGTGTTCCTAATATGTTGTCATAGTCTCAGTAAATGATTGTTCGCTATTTTTGACTTCTAATTCTTTCAATTTAGAATGGTTCGCCCTTTGGACACAATCCTGCTGTTGCGGTTCTGCATTCCTTCCAGCGTATTTGGGCTTGCCGATTCATGTGAACCACTTTGGGCGTTCCTCTAGGCAATTTCATAATTCGGTAGATTGCATCTTTGCTCCTTTTTATTACTTTATACGGACCTTTCCAAGATCTTTGCAATTTGGGAGATAGACCTCGTGGTCGCTGAGGCTGGTACAACCAGACCCATTGCGTTGAAATCCTGTCGGCTTAGAACTTAAATGATACTGGAATTTCCTTCGATCGCTGGGAATCTGGATGTTATTGCGAACTCTATCGTGTTTGGAATTTAGTTTCTTTCGTAAGCATTCAACGTACGTATTTCCAGGTACTCTTCCTCTCCAGGCTTACTACCAGACTCCAAATCATACGGTAGTTCTATTTCACCCCCAAACAACACTCCAGCTGGGGTCTCTTTATCGTTTTGTGTACGGATGATCGATATGCCATCAGGAACATATGCAAGTACTGTGCCCAATCTCTTCTGACAAATATCTTCCCATTGCTCGATTCATGCGTTCTACTATTCTATGTGGCTTTTGGTGAAGATCAGTTGTTCTGGTTTTTCGTATTACGACTTTGAACAAGTCTGACTCAAAATTTCTTCATTGGTTTGAGTGTAATTCCAAAGGAATCACAAACAGTCATTTTATCAAGTTTTCGGCCACTGTAACTGCCTCTTTATTAGGTGGAGCGTATGCTTCGATCCATTTACTAAAATAGTCAATTGTAACCAAGATATATTTGTTTTCTGATTCGATATTTGGAAGTGGACCAGCTATATCAATGGTAACTCTTTCAAACAGACTTCTCACATTATATTTCCTCATCGATGCCTTTGACCTCCGCAATGGGCCGTTCCCAGATACACATAGTATACATTTTCGACACCATTCCTTGACATCACCTTTACAGCTCATTCAATAGTTTTCTTTACTCCCATATGCTCGCTTGATGTACCATCGTGTAGCTATCGTACAATTTCCGATACTCGTTTTTCGGAATCACCAACTGTATTTGTCTTTTACTTCCATAATCACCTTCCAGGTCTCTTTTCAAAAGCCCATCCTGATCTTGCAAGGAATCCCATTGGGACCAATATATTTTAACGCTGGGATTATATGAGGCCACTTCTTTCCAACCTGTCTTCGACCTTCGTTCTTCCATTTCAATAGCACCTTCAGTACTGGGTCGTTTTCTTGATCTTGTTTGACATTATTCGTGTTTCAGTCATCCAGTTATTTATAGTAGTACAGCTGATAATAGAATCTTCAACTTTTGACTCCAACCGAATACAATGCTTACAATCTTCTGTACAAGGCTGTCTTGATACACGATACACGATTTCGGCACGATGTTCAACTTCAAAATCATAGTCTTGTAGCCGTTCTATCCATCTCGCCATTTGGGCTTATGGATTCTTAAACTGCAGAAGCCATTTAAACGCTCCGTGGTCAGTTTTCAATAAGAAATTTCATCCATAAAGGTATTGGTAAAAATATTCAACAGGCCTTTATCATTGCTAGCAATTCCTTGCGCGTAACACAATAGAACCCCTCAGGTTTAGATAACACTGTGCTAAAATAACCAATTACTCGTTCTTGTCTGTCTTGAATTTGCAATAGCTCTGCATCGATGCCGACGTGACTAGCATCGGTATGTAAAACAAACCTTCCTTCTATTCTAGGGTAATTGAGTATAGGTGCCGTTACCAATGCTCATTTAAGTGTTTCAAATGGCTTCTGGTAGATATCGCTCCATAAATATGGCTGGTCTTCTTCAGTAAGTTTTGCAAGTAGTCTTGAGATATCTGCAAATCCACGTAAAAATATACAATAGTAAGTGCATATGTAAAGAAGCTAATTAATTCATGTTTATCTTTCGGTTGTCGCCATTATCGTACGGACTCACTTTTCTCTGGGTAAGCTGCAAGACCTGTCTTGTAGATTACATGACCCAAGTATTTCACTTTATTTTGAAACCATTTGCACTTTTTCAGGCTAAGTTGTACATGTGTATCTCTTGGTCTTTGAAACACCGGTTCGAGATTTTTCAGATGTTCGTTGAAAGTCTTTCCAATAATTATGTCATCGTCTAAGTATACTATACATGTTTTCCAAGACAATCCTCTCAGAATCAATTCCATTAGCCTTTCAAACGTATCTGGTGCATTTCACAACTCTAAAGGCATCACAGTCAACTGCCAGATACCATCGATAAAGAATACAGTTTGAAAATAATTCATTGTTTCAAAATCGATACTGCGGTTAATGTAAGTAGGAATTAATTCAAATAGGTTCTAGTCTTCATCGGATTAAAAATAATTGCAACAGAATTACAAAAGGTTCTAAATCGCATTTATTTTTGAATGATTTGGCTATAGAATTACCGGTATCAGCATTCCTTTAAAACAAGCGTTCAAACTGCACGGACAACCAGGTGTCACACATATGTATGCATCTATGTAAACATATGTAGCATAAAAAGCGTAACAATAACTTAGTTATTTTATACAAAATATTTGCATTTAGGTTACAATATTTACTGAATAGTATAAAAAATATCAACAGAATCAGACATTAAAAAACTTAACAAATTAATAAAACGTCGAGACCAATTAAAATCAAAATTGGTAGGATTCGAAAATTTTGTCAAAAATCCTATTAATCATTGTAAAATTTCTGAATTAGCTAACCTTGTTCAAAAAATTCAATTAGCTTATCAGGAACTTTCTAATGTACAATCCGATATTCAACTCTTTGTAGAAACTACTGAACGAATTGAGGAGCAAACAAATTTCGAAGACAAATTTTATGCATACAGTTCTCAAGCTAAAGAAATGGTTAGAAAACACAATACTCAAAAACAATTACATTTAAATACTACTAGAGGTGCACAATTAATGACAGAACAAGGTAATTATTTTAATATTAAGTTGCCTTCAATCACTCTCCCCGTATTTAGCGAAACCTATTATAAATGAGAAACATTCCATGATAATTTCAATTCCGAAATTCACTCAAATCCTAAATTATCCAGTGTACGAAAATACAAAAATTTAATACCTTCCCTAACATGAGACGCCTCACATGTAATAGGATCTTTAGAAATACGTGACGCTAATTACCAAGTTGCTTGGACGTTACTTAAAGATAGTTATGAAAATAAAAGGGTCATTATTAAATCGCACATCAAACAAGTTTTAGAATTATCTTCCGTGGTTAAAGATTCGCATATGTCTCTTAGTAGCTTTGCAGATAACTTTCAAAAACATTTTAGAGCACTTAAAAATTTAGGCGAACCTGTAGAATGACGGATCACCATGCTAATATATTTACCTCTTTCAAAACTAGATATTTCGTCTAAAAACCAATGGAACTTAAGACATCTAGTGAATAATCCCCTTCTATTCAAAATGTTTAACCTTTTTAGCAGATCGCTGCGTAGTGCTAGAACCTTTAGATATTAAGAACATAACTCAAATTCCGATTACTCAAAAATTCGTTCAGCGATCACATACACACATTGCAACGAATAATTGTGTTTGCATTTTTTGTAAAGGGAATCATGTGGTGTATGTTTGAAAGGAATTCTTAAAACTTCCTATATCGTCCCGCTATAAGGGAATAAAAGCTTGCACAAATTGTTTACGATTGGGGCATGGCATATCTAATTACTCAGCAGGCTTATATCGCAATTGTAATAAAAAACATAACACATTACTTCAATCTGGGAAAGGAAACTGTCATCCTAAGGTTAATATAAATGGTCATATCAAATGTTAGCAATCACGATCAAACTAATCATCCCCTTGCTACTTATCAGTTAAATCAATCGAATTCTGTACAAGGTGAATCTTCAACTGTGGTCACGTATTGCCAAGGTGAACCTTTAACAATCTTGTCAACAACATAAGTCTATATCTATGATAATAAAAATGAACCACATTTATATAGGGTTTTGTTGAATAATGGATCACAATCCAATTTTATAGCTTTTAAATTATTTAAAAAACTACATCTAAGGGCATCCGTACGTCAGTAACCGGTATCAGTGCCAACACTTCAAGGGTCGTAAATGTAACCATGACGAAAATACGATCTATGAATTCTAATGATCAATTTAACTTAACTTTTTTAGTTATCAATAAAATAACAATATTCCATAACATTCATTTACGATTCACAACTTTCAACTTCTTAATAACATTAATTTAGCAGATGCTCATTTTAATCGATCAGGAGAAATAGATATCTTGTTAGGAGCTAACCATTTCTATAATTTATTGGCAGTTGATCGGATTATCACTAGAAGCACCACGATATGCGCTTACCTAGAAGCACCAGAGCGGTCACATTGACTGCTTTTGGAATTTTTCATTTGAAATGTAATTCCTTTAATTTTTATTTTAAAGTATTCTATAAAGGATTAATGATAAAAAACACAATGTTACTGTAAATTAAATTTATA
The DNA here is from genome assembly GCA_024586415.1 of Phrixothrix hirtus. Classification (NCBI taxonomy): domain Eukaryota; kingdom Metazoa; phylum Arthropoda; class Insecta; order Coleoptera; family Phengodidae; genus Phrixothrix; species Phrixothrix hirtus. The sequence goes on from JAHWXV010856372.1 coordinate 5,791, forward strand.
TAAACAATTTTATTTAATTGTTAACAGCACAATTAAAACAACACCAAAATTTTCTGTTTTCTTTGTACATGAACCTCACACGAATTTTTTACATGTATAACATGTGTTTTTTGTTTCACGTTTTTTACGTTTTGCCATTTGGCATTACCTACGTTTAGAATTTGAGGATTGAGTAGTGGGATCCCCTGGATTTGTGACCGTTGGTGTTGACCGCCGTCTTGTAACATACTGTTGTCGCAGTTCTACTGCTAGTTGCAATATGAAATTTTGCCTGGAAATTTTTCTTCCAGTCACTTCCTGGTATAAAATCCAGGTGTCTATAGACGCCATATCCAGTATGTTAAAAAAACATGCAATGGCCATCTTATGGAAACCGATTTTGTTGAGTATTGCCTTTCCATCTGTTAAAGAACATCTACTACGTATTTGGTATTGTTGTAATACGTAATGGTTCCTGGTTTCTTTTTTATTTGTTTCAATATTGATACTGTTCCTTTTCCTTTGTTTTGTCTGGTAGACCGTTATCGTCATGCCTTCGTATTTATAAATTTTTGATTTTTAGAGCTCCTTCTTCTCGTTTTCTATGGAAGTTGGAATCTCCTTTCTTGAACGGTTTATTGTTCCACCAATAGTAGCAGCTTTTTTTCTTAGTTGTTTGGCAAGTTTTAGGATTGTGAAAAAATTATCCATTGTAACATTCCTCCCTTTATTCAGAAACGGTTGCATTAAACGATAAACCAGGTATTCCTCTAATAGTTGATTGGCTCGTCGTTGTTCGATTTTACCTAGATATGGAAACCCGTTCAACAAATATTTGGACTGAACTTCAGCTGCAAGCCAGAATTTTATACCAAGTTTGTCAGATTTATTTGCCATATATTGCGTAAACAGTGGCATCTAGCTTTCGTCGGAAACAGCTGTCTATCGATAGATATATTTTCGCCGGGTATGTAGCATAATATGCAATTTTTTATAAATGCTTTCCACACTTTTGACACAAGTATAAATCTATCTGTTCTTAGTCGCTCAGACCTGGTATTTCGCATGTCGAAACGAATAAGACGCATTATTTGGTAAAATTTGTTTCTAGGCATTGTCTTGTAAAATTTGGGCCCTCAAGGCTCAGAGCACAACATCTTCACGCTAACGTTTCTCTCTTCAAAAGCACCCCAAGCATACAGCAGGCATATAAATGCTTCAATTTATTCCAGATACATTATCGAATCTTTTTCTTGGAGTTGTTTTTTACCTTTAGCATGGGTGGACGATTTTATATAGTCAAGTATGCGCTCATCACTTAAAAAGCGTCACGCACTATCAAAAGAATCTCCAACAATGTTTCTCTTGGCATATCAGGTTGGTCCAACAACTTATTTTATCATGTTTTGTATTCCACGTCTTCCTAAATGTGCGAGGTCCGTCAAAATTCTAACAGAATTATGTAAGCGAACAAAAATGTTTATATCCGACTGATTGATAAAAAAGCTTTATTTAAGTAAATTAGAATCAATAATCAATCCTATTACATACCAGGGCGAAATTAAAACGGTAACGTGTCAGTGTCAAAAGAAGCATAACTGTAATTTTTACAATCGCACATAAAATCTTATATGTAATTCGTGCATAATAACGATTTATTGCCCTTTATTACTTCACTCGCTACGCTCGGTGGGCCATAAAATGGGTTCGTCCATAAAGAACTGTATTAGGTACTTATTACATAAATCTATCATTATAAATAGACATGGAGATATGAACTGCTACTCTAAAAATGTAGTTATTAACCTGGTCTGCTAGCGCTGTCATCAACTAGCTCCCATATTATACTGTCAATGTGATGATTTCCTAAAGTGCTTCTACAACTGACTCTTCCTTGTGCAGTTGTCCTCCCTGAGGTGGTATTGGAGACGTACCGGGCTTGAAGAAGTGCTCCATAAACCCGGGTTCACGTTGAGAATCGCTCCTACTTGAATGTCTCAGACCATTAGTATTATCAGGCACTCGCTCATCTCCTTTATCGGACACAGCTTCGTTATCAGAGAAGTCAATGTCAGACTGAACTACTGATATAGTTTGTAATTCCTTCATCATCTTCTTATCCGTCAAACAACGACGAGGCATAATAACTTCAAACTCGAAAAGCAACTACTAAGAAACGCAGAACAGACGCTTAGAAAGAGCAAAGTCACACTAACTGCAGTTTATAACTATTGATGAATTTTATACAAAAAAGAGGTGAAAGTTTCTGAGAAAACTCTAATTAAGCGGGAGGCGGTGAAATGGACCGGTAGGGTGCTTCTAGGAGGTCATTGGCAAATTTAAACTTATAATAAGCATAAATTCCTGTTAATGGGAGAATTTAATCCTTTAATAGGTTTAGGAAAAGTCATAAAGTATCAGCTTTCTATAAGTAATGGGAGTGAATTAAACAATAGTGCCCTGGTGATTCTTGTGTTAAATTAGGTGTTAATCAGCCATGATTACAAAATTGGAGGTTAAGTTGGATTGTAATAGGGAATCTAAACAGTTGCGTTCCTATACAAGAAACTCGTAGCTTTGCAAAGACATCCAACATTGGGAAACAGATAGAAGCATTTTGGTTGGTAGATAATTGCTCGATAAAGAAGAATATCTACCCATCTGAAGAATATGAATGCGAATAAAATTTTCAAAAAACATTTTGTTGTAATGCGCAAGGTAAGTTTGAAGAACAGTTACCATTTCGTGATAACTATCAACAATTAGGTGATTCTTTAGAGTGCGCTACAGGGTTATTCCAAACTTACTTCCTTAAAGAAAGATTACTGCAATTATATGGAGGAATACGAAAATTTTGGCCACATGTCTCAGATACGGCCTTCAAAAATTAATATTACACCAAGATTTAACTTACCATATCATTGTGTATTACAGGATTAGTCCGCTACGACAAAAATACGTTTCTTATAATGCCTTTTTAGAGTCTTCGTCAAATCTATCACTTAATGATTATCTTAACGTATACTATAGCTTTTACTGTCGACATTGCTAAAATGTACATATATGTAAATGTTCACGCAAGCTGTCGCGGTTATAAAAGAATTTTATATCGCTTTCATCCTTCCCAACCGTTTACTCATTACAGATTGAATAGTGCTACGTATGGAACCAGTCCTGCACATTTTTGGCTATACGTTGCTTAAAGCAATTGTCATTAGACAATATGTCGCAACATTACGAGGCAAGTCAGTCTGTAGTGTCATAAGAAGTTATTAATATACTAAGTGGGGCGGGTTTCCGTTTAAGACAATGGAGATCAAATGACTCTAAGTTTTTACATAATTTATGTACTGACACTTCTTAATACCACAGTAAATTATTCAGGACAATCAATGTTCTAAGACTTTGGGCGTTGTGTGGAACTCTAAAAAGGACATTTTGGAATATAATTTTATTTCTAAGATTCCTAAAAACATCACCAAGTGCATGATTCTTTCCATTATCGCGCAAATTTTTGATCCATTAGGTCTTATCTGTCCAATTACGGTTAAGGGGGTGCAACAGTACTATCTGTGATGCAGAAAATATGCCATCTTTCTGTCATTATATAAGCCACAAATATTATGCTGAAAGATAGAAGGGTAGCTCATTTGATAACTCAATGCCGTAGAAAGACAATGACCAAAATTACTTTTTAAGTTTTTATTTTTTAATACATTTTTAATTGCTATAAAGTACATGTAGTCCCAATTTTAAAATTCAATATAGATCTTATATTTCATTCGTTTTTCAAAATATCTTTTCTTCATTGCCTAACCACTGATGTAATAAATTACACTAAGTTTCGAGAAAAAGTTAAATTCATGTAATTAACCAAAAATCATTACAAAATGTAATGCGCGTTAGATGGGTTTTTAAAGAAACAAAATAGAAAATAGGCAAGCTTTTTGTTTTCGTTCAACTACATTCAGAAAAAGTCACTAATTACTGTAAAGTTATATATATTTTCTTTTTATCAAAACATATAATTGACGTGAAATAAAACACCAAATGATAAATCAACATAAATGTACCGATTTATATGTTATAGCTCCCTATAAATTAGCTAAGGATAAAACTAAGACTTTTCTAATGATTGTGTCGTCCCTATATTAACTGTGGGAGATATATAAAGATACTTAGTCAAGTTTTCTACAATAAAATTTATACCTAAGATTGTTGAACTTGGATTCTTTACCTTTTGGAAATGTAGAATTCATGTAGAACAATATGTCGACATAAGTCCATTGTTCGTTCACATTTAGTGCAAATAAACATTTATGTACAGTAAGAATGAGAGATCCATGCCCACCCCAAATTCAAATTGCTTACACAGATTCGTCCGCCCTGAAAGTTTAGTGACCATTGACATCATCCTCTTTTAAAATAAGCGGCGTTACTAAAATAAGCTGTTGTATAATAGATACATCACACGGGCCACTCCAAATACATCTTTTGCGAGAACGATACGCCTTCTAATACTTTTATATGGTTGTTGAGATTCACGCGAATTTCATTTCTAATTGAACATTTGTTTCTCGTACTTGACCGTACATATATCCACATATTTTTCATTATTTTGAACGTACGTACCTTCTCTTTCATACTAGTATACGAAATTCTACTCTTTTTATGCATATACGAGGTGTTTCGCCTAAGAAACGATACAGAGCAGGGGCATGTAGGGGAACTAAAAATATGTTGATTTAGCGCAACTTATTACTTTATCTTACCTATATGAAATATAGAATAGAGAAAGTATTGCTTTCGTCCAAAATTTTCGATTTCAAAATTTTAGTGGAAATACACGTTTTGGGGCTCCCTGTGTCCGAAAAACGCATTTTTAAAAATTGGTCCATCCGTGTGTGTGTGTGTATGTGTGTGTGTGTGTGTGTGTGTGTGTGTGTGTGTGTGTGTGTGTGTGTGTGTGTGTGTGTGTGTGTGTGTGTGTGTGTGCGCGT
>JAHWXV010856453.1:0-12829 GCA_024586415.1 Phrixothrix hirtus
TTAAAAATTTCTTTTGAGAACTACTGAATTTAAGGCGTATTTTTCTATGTACCTTTATTTTACCTCGTTTATTCAATTTTTACCCGAATAAAACTGGTTTGACCAATTTTTAAAGCTACTTTTCCCATATTATCTATATTTACCCTACTCGAGTGTTAAAATTTCATTATTTAATTCTTTAGAGGACATTTATAAACGGATACACTATAGCTATTATAAAACACATAAAATACACAGATTAAGAAATCTAACAAAATAATTATAAATTTATGTATTATAAAATGAAATATAAATAAAAATCATTAAATTCAAAATAGCGTGACGCACGTAATTATCAGTAACTCAAAAATTAATGATTCAAGAAATGTTATGAAAGATACATTTCAACAGTGCATATAACAAGTAGGAGTTACCGCTCTACATTATAAACTAAAACCACTATAAAAAGCTACCTGAATACTTAAGTGAAAATTAGTTATTTTAAAACAAAGTTAATAAAGAATTCCCGTTAAACACGAATTAAATAAAATTAAGAGATAAGGTGAAAGATTCATTGTAACATTGAACATACAAATCTAGTTGATGATGTTATTATATTGGCTGGGGCTAACTCCAGCTAGCTTAATTTTCTCAGAAGTCGCCAGATATTAATTAATTTAGGAGTTAAATTACATGTAAATTGCAAGAGCGCTTTATTAGATGTTCGAGGTAATATAATTAAAGTGAGCAAATTTACTTACGAATTGACAGATCGAACGGAATTACTTGTATAGATAAACAAATAATAAATACAAAAATAGTCAATCATTTAGTGTAACAATAAGAATAAACTGTATAAAATATTACCAGGTTAGGCTCAATACTACATTCCAATAAATAAATTGAGAACAGCGTAGCTGATTTGAATACAATATGAGTAATGATCAAAAGAAATTTGCACTAATTAGCTTAGGCTACTAACAGGAGTAAGGATCTGAGTGGGTCCTCGACAACGGCAACGATGAATCGGCCATCCACTTGCCGTAAGGCGAACTCAGCAACAAGCGATGGCGATCCTTCATATTGCAAGATACAGAAAAATAAACACAAATAGCTAAGTTAAATCACAGTCAATTTTGAGAATTATTTAAGATTGAGTGCTGTGTAATAACAACTCATTGCGAACTGTTTAATGAAATGCAAAATTTAAATTGGCTTGATTAGTATATAATAAGTCAAGATATTAACGAAGTGATAACTGTAACAGTTATTAAATATAATTTTTTTAAAATTTAGATCGCCAAAAGTTAAATGTAAAACCGAACGTTGAAAAAATCCCAAGTTTAAACACAAATTTTTAAGGTTCAACATAATTTGGCAAACACCTATATGAACTTAAGCTATACAGTGCATAGAAAGTTAATTATTAATTTATATAATTATTAGGTCAGCAGTTCAGGACAGATTAATATAACCAATACGTAGTAATTTAATACGGAGATATGTAATCTCCAATATTCAGTTGTGAAGCCAAGAAACGCCTTAATGCTTCCTTTTTTTAAAAAAACCACAACCAACCAGGCAAGATAATAGCTGCGAATGGCAACTAATAGCTTATCACTGGTATATAATAATTAAGTTACTCGCCCACTTCTGCCTAACAATTTAGATTCAATATTTTTAAAAAGTAAAATGGTTACGTAGATTCTTCAGCCTAAATTAAATGCAGACCGACCACCCCCTCCCTGGAACGGGACCTTGATCCATTCTAAAAAAAGAAATGATTACATTAGGAATGGGCCTCAGCAAGTAATACGCCATTATGAGATTTTTTAATTAAACATAATTTTGAACAATAAGAAGTCGCTAAATTTAGAAACGTGATGTCGTTTTGCTTGCTGGAGCTAGACTGAATCCCCTTAGTCCGCTCGCTCAGGAACTAGTTCAAACCAGAGTCGGCTTCCAAAATTTGAAAACTAATTATATTGTTGGAACAACCAGTAGTCAATTGCTGTAATTTTTAATTTTACCAAGAATGTGATATCGTACTTTAGCTTCAACGAATAAAAGAATTACATTAATTAATTAATATACACTGTGTACATAAAGTATGGAATAAGTTCAATATCTTCCAACCTAAATGTATAAAAAATTCCGCTGGTACGTCAATTTTCTTTTTTAATTTTACATATTTCTTGTATTTAATATAAGTTTAACGCCATTACTCTCCAAGTAATGACGCCATTATCATATTTTCTAAATACAAAATCCTATATATGTTTATATTTTTGGATTCTACTTGAAAAATATTTTAAAAATGTATCATTCGTATGATCTAAAGTTGTTAACCTGAGAGATACGTATAATAAACATACCATGCATCCATTTAAAACTAACAACGAAAAATGTATTAATAAATAACCGAAAAACCCCTAAAGTTATACAGGTGGAACTGTAAATAAAACAGTGTAAGCAAATATTACAGAAGTATGCTCAAAATTATGAAACTACGAATAAGCAATTAGAACTCGTGAAGCAAATCTATAATCTACAATAGTTATCTCGACACACTAAATTGCTGGTACGGCTAAAGACTTGATAAATAACAACTGAAAGGACGTTACAGGGGATAGTTCTAATTTTTACATAACGCAATTATAAAATTTCTTATCTTAAATTATATCATACTAAATTGAACAAGTATTCAATAATTTACGAAATTTTATAAATGAACTTTTAATATTCTAGCAGCGTTATAAATTATAATAGGTGATAACCTAGATTATTGTTATCAATAATCTGCATTGAACTGTCTAAATTAAAATCAAAATTTTTGAATAAGAAAATGTAACACGAAGTAAATACATCACGAGTTTCATTCTTAATGTAAATGGTTTCTTAAATGACCTTTATTTGCATTGTAGTTCGCCCCCTGGACGGTGCTGTATGCACTATTTTGTCCTCGTCGTTGAATCATTTTTCTTTGTTTACTTGTTTAAGCTGGTCTTACCTTTTATATGATCATCAAATAGAATGACTTCAATCGCGACCTAACTTGTCCAAACAGATTTGTTTACGGGCCTTTGAATAAAATACTTTGTTGCCTTCAAACTGTGAACATTGTTTAATCATCTTGGTTCTTCATGCCTGTTAACACTCTCAGAAATTAAATTGAAGTCGTTGTACAGGGTTTTTATAGTATCTCATATTTCGGCTGACTATTTTCCTTGGTCTTTCGAATTGTCCCAATCATTTTAAACATCGAGTTCGTTTAAGATTTCCTCACAAAAATTTTAACTGGAAATGTACATGATATCCCGAAATTTTAAAGTCCTAACTATTTAAATATCCATCGCATATTTTACTGCTACGTCGATTCTATTGGCAAATTTTCTAAGACTGTTCTTTAACTAAAATTATTTGTTTTATTGAGATGGACACATTTTCCGATTAATTTTTTTAAATGCATTTTTCTAGGATTTAGTCATTTGCCGATATTATTACGTGCCTTAATTTTAGCTAGGTAGGATATCGTAAAATAATTATTTATATTTTTATGCGCATTGCCAGTGCATAAGATTTAATTTGTTTGAAATAATGTAACGTTTCTCTAAATCTGGAGCATGCTGAGGCGAAGTAAATAAAGTGTAGCACCAGCATTAACCGTTTATGGTTTTGTCTTCCAAATAGTGTGATGTTATAATGTTCTTTGGATCGTTATTGGTTACCGATTTAAATCTATATCACTATAGTTAAATGTTTTGTTAATAGTTGTTATGATAGAGTTAAATCATTTAATACACATTGCCACACATAATATTTTGTCAAGATTAATTTATATGAAATTAGTTACTAATTTGATAAATAGCCACTATACAGGTAAAAATACAATTAATATTTAGGGAAAACCTGTAAGTATATAACCAATGAATGACTAAAGTACATTCATCAAAAGTATCAACTAATGTAATCGTGTTTCTTTACGGACTTGCAAAGAATAGATAATGAACCTGAAGTTGCTTTAATTAAGACAAGATATCTTATTATCTAAATATTTTACAAAACGGTATAAAATTTAATGATGGTTCTTTTCAGAATAGTTCCATAAATTATGCTCTTACACAGCGTTGCCTCTTTTAAAATTACAAAACTTTTAGTACGCCGTCAATAATTTTACAGCCTTCTTTAAAAGTTAAAGTTTATTGCATTACCCCAGTGTAATATTGTCAAAATATATTTGTATCAGAATTTCAAATTATCGCGGATTTTTAAATTTATCCCTCTTTGTTTTCCTTTTGAACGAACATCTAACCATTTATCCCCAATTGTAAGCCTTTAAGATAAATATAACATCATAATTCATTGATAACACCAGTAATTATGTATATAACCCTTTTGCACTATTATGTCCCCTGCAATTTTCTAAACTTAATCATGCTTATCGTCATTATTTCGTTATTTATCAATCCTATTTCTTTTATTCTTTTTAAACTTTAATGGATATCCAATTCTTTTATTGAGCGATCTAAAGTCCTATTTATATCAAGACCTATCAATAATTTATTATCAACGGCTTTTGTGTAAATATTAAACTACAAACACCTATGAAGGTTCATGTGTACTTACACAGTGGTGTTGTAATATTAAAAAACTGAAGGGTAATATACTGCAAAATTATTCATTTAAGTATGTTACAGATATTACGTCGATCACCAGAACAAACTGCAACGATTTTAGAGTATCAAACATACATTAATTAAGTTTTAAGAAATAATTGAACGAATAGAATGAATATAACTCACAATCGTTAGAAGTTTGAACGCCGACTTATCTATAATCAGCAGAATACGCGCTAGTCTTAGTGCTATAATTTTGGTTTGTTAGAGATGTATTAAGTTTGGAAACTAGTTAATTTTAACTATTTTGTACAATTTTTAGAATGAATGGTTTAGTATAATATACCAGATTTAACCCTTAAGAGGACAGAGTGGGGTGGTATCTCAATACATCAGTTAATATTTAGCTAAAATGTTATGTTTTTTGTAATTTTGATAATTTGTCTTCCGCAATCCTTCTTTATTACTTTTCAGTATTTTCGTTTATTTTTGAACAAAAGTTCATTTAGATAGTTATTGTAGATAATTTCTTGTTAGTGGGGTACGTTCAATGCCCGTCTTAACCATCAGTGTTGCCGATAATTTAAAAAGTGTGTTGTAGCATTACGAGGAACGATCTATTCATTTGTTGTGTTCGGTTACGTGTTGTAGTTTTTGGCGAATCCGCTAATTATTGTCACGTTTTGAATTCTAATGCAAATACTAACAGAACGGCTGTTTTCTTTAAGTTTATTTTGTTCAATTAAGAAAAGTTTTCAAGCCTCTTAAATCCTCTTACTAACGCAGAGTTATAGAAATCTCTTAGTGATAATAGTGGTGATGAAATTGAAAAAGTTGTCGATGTAGGTATTGCCTCTGAAGAAATAATATAGAAGAAAACACATTTTAAATCCCTTATGAAATAGTCTGAAAATCTCGAAAAAAGTGATGCAGAAAAATTCGTAATAGCATAACTGTCAAGACAGAACTAACCTAAGACAATTCTGATACATATTTCTTCATTTACTAACAATTCCCGTTGAGACTTGATATTTGCAGATACCTAATGAAAAGTATAAAATATTTTACATATGCGTCAATAAATATACACATCGTCTAATATATTAGAGCTTCTAGTTGTTACAGGACATATTCATTGCTGTAATACTAGTAAGTTTTGGAGTAGAATTCTGCATTTCGCATGCTATTGTTCACTGTTACCATGCTTTAAGATATGTTCAAAATCATTCTTAGTTTTATTAGATTGAATAGCAAACGAATAAAACTTAAAGAAAACATCAAAGCAGTTTATGTTGTTTGTGACTTGCTTCCTTCAGCTTGTCTGACAAATTTTCAACAATATGGAAATTATAATAAATGATATACTGACAGTTTTCTTGAGGTAAATATCGCTTAGAATTTACGCAAAGTTAAAACCGGAATATTATGGAATAAAGATATGAATTTATGCTGATTCAGAACCGTATCTTTATTAAATTTTGCGAAGTGCATCAATCGTTAGCAAGGCCATATTTTAATACCGGGCAAGGGAAGGCCACCTACAAACTTTTCCTGTTAGTCCAGCTAGCTGACACACTATTTTGCCAAACCGACTACCTTTTGCAGAAAGCATAGTGAAGGCGAATAAAATCGATATATAAACTTATCGTTTACCTCTGTTAACGTGTATTTTTGCGTTTCGTTAGAGAATAAATAAAACTGCTAAATTAGTTACTTTGTTTGTGAGGTGTCAAACCTTGTATTGTTCTTCACTCCCCCTTATTAATACTCTTTAACAGTAATTGCGCTGAAGATCTGGTGTTAGGTGCCCCTCAAAGAAAATTGAACCTAAGAAAGAATGTGCGTCGGAGTAACAATTTTTTGTCCTTTTATGTACATCAATAAATTACCCCCAATTTGTTCTCAGCCTCAAGAACAAATTCATTTATGGAGCTTGGAGATGTGCCAACCGTCAAAACGTTAATCATGGCGATCAGCGTGATTTAGGTTAAACAGCTATGAACCATTTAACAGAATGTTTATTAAAAACAGAAAACTTAACCTTTAAACAATTCTATAACCTGGATCTACTTGATTAGCTTCGTTCAGCTCTTTCAACACTGTTACCAATAATATCCATACCTACTTTTAATTTTTATGTTTATAATCAACCAAAGTTCATTTCTATCTTAAACTAATCCCAGAAATTTCCTCTATTTTTATATCTAATTCTTTTTATCTTACCTTTATGAAGATTGTCGTGGACTTCTTAAAAATTTATTATTGCTGGAATCTGCTATCTTGCTGAACTTGTATGCCAGCAAATTCCGTAACCTTATATTTCCTATCACTATAAATTTCTTAACTGTAATTACGTTGACATAGATTTTTATGTAGTAATTCTACCTATATTTCATTCTGTTTGAAATATTTTTAGATAATCCTAATTCTATTTCTCATTTTGTGGGTATTTCCTTAATTATTTGAAAGTATTCCAGACATACTTTAACGATCATTTTACCAGAATGATAGTAATTTATAAACTGTTTACACTATTTATCAACTGTACGCACAAGTAATTTAAAATTCTGATGAACACAATTAGCCGATGACAAATATGGGCGACTGAGATATCCCACACTCTAATTCACACAATGTACTTATTTGATTCATTAAAACAAGAATCGTATATGTTGTCCGAAATAATGACAACCTGACTTGGGTGTCCGAGTTGTATTGATAGGGAGCTACTACAAAACTCACTTGTAGACAAAAATATGTACTCACGATGGCATCCATCAACTGAAGACGCTAGGATCGTCTGAAAATGTGCGTTCAATCCACACCGCTTGTTCACTTTTGCTATTTAAGATGGATTGACTATGGAAGAGAAACCTGAAAGCGTTAATATAACTTAGGTATTACTGTTAACTAGTTTGTAGTGTGTTTTTGATGTGGTGCCATTCCTCTACTTAAATATTGTTATAGATATTATATTATTAATATGTATAGTTCACAAAGGAACATTTGTGTTTGTTGTTAAATATCTGGAATTTTTAATATGAATAGCATCATCTGAGGTAAGTTACTTATGCATATACATATATAAATAATGCAATGGTAATTATCAGATTGAAATTAAGCCAGACAATTACCTTATAACCATTACGTGCGAGATATTGAACTTTTAGGTACGTTAATCCCTAAATTTCTTTTCAATTATAAAAAAAGTATTATGAGGTTAGAAAATGAATTTTACATTAAAGTATTTTTAGGCATTAATAGTTGCGTGAAAAAATTAAAAATATATATTCTATATTAACGCTAACCCTAAATTCCGGAAAATATTTTGTTATTCCTGTAGGGGTCTTATATTTGAACACATGCAACTTATAATGTTAGCTATAGGTAGAGGCGTTTCAATTAGAGAAGAACCCCTACGCCTCCACAATATATATTATACTGTAAATTGTTTGGTCAAGTTTATTGATGTTAGTAGGAAAAACAAAGCATTTTATGGCCATTGGCGTACTACTACTACTTCTACGTTTGTGAAATTTGTTTTTATAGTTAGTGTTATATTTACAAAAACAGTTCTTATCTTTAATGATATATAGGTTCCCTCTAACTCTACAATACACATAAGAACCATTGGGTGTCCCATTTAAAATGGAAACAATGGAAAAGTATCCTCCATAGGTAATATTCCCTCTACATCTTAGGCCTGTTTTACTCTTGTGAGCTATCTGCATCCTGTTTTCTATTGATTAGTGTTAATAACCTCAAAATGGTATCCGCAAAAACTGTTAAGGGCCAGGGAAAGGCTGAAAAATCAAGGAACTTAGCGGTCATTTGGAAAGTGAAACCCTGTCAGAGTATTGTTGATTGTTCTAGTAGTACCAAGTTATTCAAGAAGGTTGAAAACAGTTTAAATAAGATGTGTTAATATTTTGTTGACCTTTAGAACTCAAAAAAGATATTTTAAATAATTTGTACTTACTTACTTTTCGCACAAGGCATGCCACAGATATTAAATTAACAGGTTTTAGGTAAGAAGATAGGGTTACCAACTTTTAAAATATTTTATTTTGGCGGAAAGTCAAACTTCCTTCAACCTTTTTGGATTACCCTGTATAATTTCTCTAGTGAAATGAGAAGACACAAACAACAACAAAAGCAACAAACGAGAATAATTTAAAGTCCACCAATTAAAATATAGCCGATAAATGTGTTATTGTCAAAGAATTTAATAAATCAACTAAAGATTATACAATAAGAGGTGAATGTATATGTTAAATGTAATAAAAATTAAATAATTGATAATTATCAAATTAATAATCAAATAATAAACTACAATTTATCAAATTGCTCATTAAAAATAGATAAGGAAACATGGCTAGTGAAATCCATATTAATCTAATTGGGAACTGTATCTAATATATTGAGAAAAAACATAAAATCAAAAGTTCCCAAAGATTTTCTAATAGTTGTATTTGCACATTATTTAATTGTAAACCATCGTCACAGAAACTATAATGTATAAGGAATTAGTAAATACCCAATTAAGATATAAAATATCTAAAGACAAAAATGATAAAACTTACTTATACTCTGAATTACTTTAGGTTATCCTCGATTACATATAAGATTTTAAAAATTCCTGTCGTGGTTAACACAAAAATCGAATTGTAGCTATATTTGCAAGTATAATTTTAAAATAAATAATTTAAAATTCCTATTAGAAAAGGATTATCATATACTTTTGTTCGTGTTTGAAGACAACATTAAAGATAGAAAGTATAGATAGTGTAAAAACCTCAAAGTGAAAGTAAGATTAACAAAAAACTAATATAATATAAAACTATAAAAAGAACAACAATCGTAGATCAGTAGTTTGAATAAAATATTAACAATAAACTTATCAAATTAATAATGAACTAGTTTATCATAATAAACTTTTTAATTTATAAAACTAAAAGAACGGCATGTAAATGATAAGGTGTAATTAAAATAAAAGTAAAATAAATATAATGAAATCTAAATATATGAAAGCGTGATAATGTATATAGAATGGCAATTTCCAAAAATTGATCATTTAAGTGAAAGAGTCTTTTAGCTCTAAGGGGAGGTTTTAGTCACTTCGTTAAGTAAATGTGTATTATCATTTTTATTGTGAGCATGTATGTAGAATTGAATCGGTGAGTGGAAGAACAATACAAGTACAAAATATTAGTTTTAGATAATCAATTTTAAACGTTTTGTTTGAAAACGGTTGGTTTTTGCGAATCCTGTTGTATTGTAAAGTTGTAGTGTTTTTGGTCCATGACATAACCATGCAATGTAAAACACGAAAAGTAACTTTTTCAAGAAGATATATCAAAAAAAGTAAGTTGTACTTATACTATTCTTTCATTCAGTTAATAAAAAGACGTTTTTTTAAAGTTATATTAATATTATCTTGTTAGTAATATTACAAACCATACATTATTTATTGTTATTATTATTACAAGCAGTTTTCCAAGATATGATATGCCAATAGAATTCTAAGGTCTCCCCAGATACATACTACAAAATTCTTTTAAGATCATCAATCTTGTTGCGAATTGATCGCCGCTGGTTCTTCATATACGTGTTCTGATGGTAAAGAAGCAGTAACATTGGTTTTACTAACTTACAGGTGTGTGATACAAAACCATCTATAAATTCACTTGTAGCAACATTGACAGGTATTTCATTGTCATATAGAAATTGACTATAGTGCGAAACGGAAAAATTTTCTTTGCTGCTACTTGATTTGGAAGTTTTTTTATAATACATTGGCCACAAGTTCTTAAAGTCGATGATATCGTCTGTTGTCATCGAATTTATTGTAAATGGCCGTGTTTTACGGCATTTTGAAATAAGTTCTTGGTAGTCTTCAGGAAGATAGGTATCATCGATTCTGCGTATAGCTCTTTAAGCAGTACCGAAGTCTCTCTCGCAGGGCGAAAACGAATGTCAACGAACCGAAAGATAATGGAAAATCTTTGCAAAACGTTTGATCGATACGAGAGTCATTAAGAATATCACCATTGTATGATTACGATTTTGCCCTGGGCACCCATCCGAGAACACGCGCAGTTCTCTTATTTCTGGCGGTATATTGTTTAATATGTAGTGCAAAAGGAAACTGCTGATTTCACCAGGTCCTTTGTAAGCTTGACCCTCACGGTAGCTATAAAAATGGCTTTCGCCAGTTTTTAAATTATGAATTTGGGAGAAATATACCCACAATTGGCGATAATAAAAGATCTCCTGGACAGGTATATTGGGTAAAGGAAGTTTTTGTATAAAGTCAAACGTTATCCCCCAAACATCAATCCTTTCGGTACACATTTTTGTTACAGGTTGCATTTTCGTATAACATTTTTTAGGCCGACGCTTATGAACTATTAATTCCACTACATGTGTCCTTTTTGCATTATTATTTAAATTTGGGTCTTTCAATTTTGTCCCTAGTCGTTCGTATTCGCCACAAATATCCACTTGCGATCTTCCAAATCTTAGCGAATAGTTTTCATTGAAATAGTTTAGATAATATCCGTATTTAACGTTTTTGTTAAGTTTGGGCCATTTTTTACCAAACAATTCGTACATAATTTTAACATTTAGTCTGTCATCAAGATATTTTACAATTCAAAAACTACTATAATGCGAAATCTTACATGGAAATGACAATACATGATGACAATTATTATGTTTGCCGCGTAAATCGTCTGGTGTCTTATCATCCTTCATAAATTTGTTCAGTCTTTGTAAATGCGAATTGGAAATGGGATGTAGACTAAGAAACGCCTTTTTACATACAGTTGCTTTGTAACGCTGTCCACACACAAAATAAGCAAATGTTGTAGTCCTAATATGGTTTTGGGATGCTTTCCGTCGTCTTCCTGCTAATTTAGCTTCTATAAGTCCCATTAAATAGATATCCAGTTCATCTTTACTGTTCATGTTAAGTAGCTTGGCCAATACAATTTCTTTTTCATCTTGCGACAATTTTACAGCGCATTTATCCCTATAGCTAAAAAATGGCTATTAAGTAGTTTTATAAAAATATCATTTACAGGTATCTCACTCGATTTCAACAACCTCTTTAGGAGCAACAAACTTTCCTACGGTATTAACGTATTCCTGCCCATGTAAACGTACATATTTCCTCTGCGCCTACTTCCATTTATCTGACTGCCTTTTTTATTTCTTTATAGATTTCACATGATGAGATTCCTCACTATCACTATTCAAATTTGTCATTATAGCCGCTAAACTACTTTTTAAAACCTTTGTGTTTATGATGAAACACACAAAATACCACTGTTGTCACGACAGTTAGCAACTGTTGCAAATAAGATGCTTTACCAGAGTAAAGTACATGTGATGCACGTTCTCTTGCGCATGCGTGCAAAATAGTACAAGCGCCGCACTTTTTACACTATATTGTTAATATTATGATGAGGTTTTACAAGGTTAAATGTTAGCTATTGTATCCTTCTTTCATACAGCGATCGGTTAAAGAATTTGAAACAATTTGGCTATCTAAGGTAAAAACACCATTTTTGGCTCTTGTACTGTTCTTACACTCACCGATTCAATTGCTCTTTTAATTGGAGAAGTTAAATTTGATTTTCGTTATTTAGAATAGTAACATTTATATTGTTATCAAGGTTATGTCCAGCGCTTAATATATGTTTAGCGAAATGAGAAAATTGAGTAGCTGCCTTATTATTTTTGATCTGCCTAATTAGGATGTTATGAAAAGTCATTCCTATATACTGCTATGCTTTCGTCCTTTTTTTTTACAGCTACGATACCTATACTAACTGGTTACCTAGTAACGGGCTTAGCGGACTGCACGCAATCTGAAAGATAAGTAAATTTTCTGAAAGTACCAACGTACTTTAGTTTGCCCGACTAGATATGAGACCCTTTAACAAAATTAATTACTCAGGGTTACCTTCTTACCAACTCCTTGACTTTTAGTTCTCAGCAACCCTCGTTTACGTACTGTTGCAACTATATAAATATTATACAAATTTTCGTTGCTTTATGTAATTTAAGAAACAATTCTGACTTTTGTAAATACAAATTTTAGTCTAAGGAATTTTATTTTATTCTCAACTCAAATGATACTAAACTCTTAAACTTTGCTGTTCACAAGTACGTTAGACTTCTCGTCTTTGTCCTGAAATTATCAAATTTCTGCCTATATTAGCATAAGT
>JAHWXV010856498.1:0-11559 GCA_024586415.1 Phrixothrix hirtus
TATACATATAAATACATATACACAATTAATTCGATTACGATGTAAGGTCGCAAATAAATTTAACCCTGAAGTTAATAAGCTACTTATTCAATAATCTTATGAGTAGGATTACGTATTCAAGGTTGTTTCAATCGGAAAATTTCAATAAATAAGCACATTTACCTAAAATTAACTTTGACTTTCGCGTATTGTTATTAATTAATTTTTCTTGTTGATGATATATAGGATGAGACAAATATTGTGCTCGGTAAGACTGACAGTGTTGAAGATAAAATATCTCCGTCTTTTCACTTTTGGCCATCAGAAAACATTTGAATATTTTTAGCCCTTTCATCTTAAATAAAGCATGCTAAAAAACATGGCGATTTCGCTTTCGGTTTCATTTTGGTATTACTTTTTAGCTGTCAAACTTTATCAATCTCAGTTTTGGACTTCTTTTTCTGGCGGAATTTCGCTTTCTACCAATTTATGTGCAACACATCGTGTATATAATTTTTTGTTAAATAATTTGGTACATTTATAGTAAACTTTCTAATTTTGCTTATTGAAAATTGCAGGTTGTCACTACATAACTTCAAGTAAAACTTTAAGGTCAAACGATTTATTATTTATAAGTAATTATGACGCTCGGCCAGTATAGCCTTAATTAAAATTTAAATACCTGAGATCTAAATGTTTTCATTTCCTTCTCATCAACGATTTTTCATAATTAATTGAGGAAATTCGGTACTTTTAGTCTTTTCTGTTCGTACGAATACATGAAACATAAATCACTAGGGAAGAGCTGCTTTATTTATTGGGGTTTCGACGCAATGGCAGACTATTCATATTTTTTTTTAATCGAGCATTTTTTATCTTTGTCATATTTTTAGCTTAGATACATTGAAAAGCTGTCAAAAGAACTATGCGAATAATTTTATAAGGGTAAGAAAAAATGATGCAATCTCGAGCGTGACAAATTTGACGAACTGATTTTGAGTTATCTTCTTCTCGGAATACTTTTTATTTGATGTTTTAAAAGCGAAAATCTTCGGTACAACGATTCAGCGGCTAACACGACAATCAGCAACGCTACGAAAATGTTTATCAAAACATTGTAAATTCAGAAAAGATTGGAATTGATTAATCTAGGAGCCGTAGCAAAGCATCTGGTATTGAGACGCATCTTTTCAAAATTGTTGTAAAGGTCATCGCCAGAAAAGGTTGCTGTTTAGAGTAGACTGTCGGCTGTTTTACACAAAACCCAAATATAGCTCTCTTAATGCTACATGATCTTTTAGGAAAACTACGTTTCCACCAATTAATCTCGCAAAATGGGTTTTTTATTTGCAATGGATCAAGTGGGTTTTTTGAACTGTGGGCATCCTAGCGACAGTAACATTACTTAAGCATAGCCAGACGCATATTTCACATTATTTATGAAAAAGGAAATAGTTCTACAAACATTTTAAATAACTTAGCTGTCGCCTGACAAATGCATTTCCTTTAAAATAAATGAACTTAATTTATTAATTTGTATTAATCTTCTTAAACTGTATTACAATAATAATGCTGGCATTAGGGTGAATATTTGCATTGGTTCAGTAAAGTGGGAGAAGCATGTATCTCTAGACTTGTGCGTCCATTTGACGCTCCGCTTTAACCGCGCTTGCGTAATTGTTTCGTAAGTAGTAAAGTGCACTCGAAATTTATTCTTCTTTTGACTTCTTGATCTATAGCTTTTCGTTGTATGAGTGTTCGCATAATACCGCGTCTATCATACTGTGTTTGCTATATAGCGGCAATTTGCTCCTAGGTCCCATAGCATTTTAATTAATTTCCTTGGGAGATTGGATTATTTTGGCATGATGTAGAAACTTAAGCTGGTAATCGAATAGTTTAATAATCTTAATATTGTTCTCCCCTATTCTTGAACCGAACAACTATCGCTTTTGTTGATTTTTGTGATTTGTCACGCTTGTAACAGCTGAAAAATATTTTTCATCCCTTGAAATCTGTCTTTTTGCTGCTAGGAGTTGCCTTTTGTACATACTACATGAGAGGCGTCTGCAAATTAAAACAACTGTTACGATCTTGTTAACAAATATGGGCGAACCCCTTTCTAAATTTTGTTATATGCCCTTTCTATGTTGTATAAACTTGCGTATAATTTAAACTTTTTATTCTTAGCTAATGTTGGCTGCTTGATGGATGACTGTAATCTTTTTCCAACACCCAAAGTGTGTTTGGGATTATCCCCCCAATTCTAGCACTCGCTACATTTGTTGATCGGCAAAGTATTCCGCTATCTTGTCAACGTCCTTTTATTATTTAATCATTACTTTTTTCATGACAAAGTAATTATATTTTTTATAATAGACATTTGACATTTTAACCTTCCTTATGTTACGCCACTCACTATGTATTTAATTCGATTCGCTATTTTTATATTTTTCAAATTTATATGTTGCAGTTGTGCGTTAATTTGAAAAGGGATTTGTAATGGTTTTTGCATATTCGATTCTAATTATTAAAATTGTTTGTATAATGTTTAAATATTTCCATATATTTCGTTCAGATTTTAGTCATTCAATGTTATCAGGTTTTTTGGGAATTATATATTTTTAAACCACGGTGTTTTTTTATTAACGCTGTTCGGCGCTTGGTTTTAATAACCAAAGCTAAAAGATTGCGATTTAATTTGTTGGAAAAGAAACCTAATTTGCCGCATATTGTATGGCGTCATTCGGAGGATTTTTTGGCGACTACGGGACTCTGCGTATACTTAGAAATTATGTAAATAATGTCTTTTTGTAAACTCAGAATTTTGTGAAAATTGCCAAGTTTAGTTTCAGAATTTGAGTACTTTATTACGGGCCTCGAGTATAGAAAAATTGAGTCACTGCTATCTAATTTGGGCGAGATCTACCTATCAGCAGTAGGCTAATTAACCTGGAGTGAATTGAGGAGAAAGGTACCGTAAGTTATTTTATTTCCTTATATCTACGATCAGAGAAATACATTTTTTTTGGTTTATTAGCTCTCACGCGCGATTTTGGATGTGTACGTAATTAAAGATAATGACGTACAGCTTAATTGTTAAAACTGCCTAAACGTTACATATATTTAAGCACTTTTGCAACTTAAAAGGTAGAATTATTAAGTTTAATTGACGTTACATATTTACGAGTGTAAATTAACAAATGTTCATTGCCTTTATAAATGCTAATTGAGTGCTTCTGTTAGCGATTGAAAATTTTGTGCCATATTCAAAGTATAATTAATTCAGTTTCATACGCTAGCGCGTTTATACTGTAGCTATCAAGAATTTAATATTGTTGCAAAATGTTTACAAATTTCCTTAATTTTGGATTTGTGTGGACGTAATAATGGATTGCTTATTGGTTAATTTTCTGTTTGTGTAAAATGCATATTTGTGATAAGCTCTGTTATTCGTGTGATTTTTATGTATATTTATTCTGAAACATTTTCAGTTATTTTTGATTACATTACATAGATGCAGGCGACGTCACATAAGCTTCCCCTACAACTTGAATTACATGCCTATATCAGTTTTATAAACAATTTGTATCTAGCATTCAGAATTTTTCTAAGTACCTGACGATTTAATATTCTTCTGCAAGTAAAAATGTATATACAGGGTTCGTCAACTTTACGGCAGCGCCAAATTATACTGACATTTAACTGAGAATAGGCGAATTTCAAATTATATCTAATTGTGACTTATTTACAGGGCGTTTTAATATCGTTACCGTCTTTATTCACGTTTGACTTCACTAACTAAGCTGGTTGACCGTCGTTTATCTTATTTAGTGTTACTTATGCCACTTTGACATGTGATAATCTTCGCAAGGGCGTTTATTTAGTTATACAGCCTTTTGTCTCGGTAATGCCTCAATCTGTAGGTAGCGTCGATTATTTATTTTAGTTCTGTAGCGCTGACCTTGATCTTCTTTGGAAGATTTTTTTGAATTTAGTGTCTTTATCTTATTTTTGAAGTTATTTATTGGTATTTGGTAGATTTGTGATATTTGGGTATTCTAATGCTTTAGCTATGGTTGCTACAAGCGTTTTTGAAGGCCTCTTTTAGATGGGAAGTTGCTTTTTAGATGTTCGCCTATGTTCTCTGCCTTTCTCCGTGCTCGATAGGTGGGTTTCGATCTTATTCTTTCTTGAACATTCTTAACAATGTATTAGTTTTCATTAAATCACCAATTTATTTTTGCAGCCCTTTATACTGATCTTAGCCTTGTAAGTTCTTCGTCCTAGCTTACGCCTTTGGTCTTATCTTTTATCCTTATTTTGGCTTTTACGTCTTACAATAGACCTTATTTGTTTAGTTGATTACTTGTCGCTAGTCTCTGATTCTTTTAAAGAGTTGTTTGAAAATAATTTAATTACAACACGAATTTTAAATTTTAACCCCTTTAACTGAGCTTCTTCACAAATCAATTTTTTTGATTTAATTTAATAGATGTGTGGCTGTAACGATTTTTTGTATGAGATATAAATATCGAATCTTTTTTCCTAGTAGCTCGAAAACGATAATTGGATTTTTAGTTTCATTTAAATGACCTATTTGTATTTTTATTTATGCACGTTATTTCATTAAATTCTTTCCGACAATTTTATACATATACAGGGGACATCACTGAAGTTCTTCAACAATCTGAATTACCGATTTATGTTAGTTATTTACTTGACTTATAAGCAGTTTTCATTTATAATTGAGAGCTTTTATCTTTACTTGAAGCTCTTTATTCTGATGCAGGTAAGATTTAATATACAGGTTGCGTCAACTTCACGGCATCTGCGAAATATTATATTTTTGACAAAATAATAAGCGGAACTCAAATTATAACTAACTTATAACCCGTATACGGCATATTTTAACATTATTATCATTATTTCCCACGCCCGACTCCATTGATCCACATTTGTTCGCTTCAATTTAGTGTGCTCACGTTTTTAATTAATTTTGGCTTAATGAATGCGTCAGAATTATAGGCGTGTTTGAGGCAGTTGCGACTATTCTCAGCGTACTGTGTAATTTGTGAATTGTTTTTGCTTCCGTGTTCCACTTTATTTCATTTGTAACCTCGCTTCGCCATTCTGTGGGAATATAGCCTGCATCGGCGGGATCCACTTTTATAAATTTGCGTACTATATTTCCATTTGAATTGTTGTCTCAGCTCCCCCATAACTGGTGTCTGGCGTTTAACATTTACATCACCTCCTGTTGAATCATTTGTCATTAATTCTTTCTGATTTTCATTTTGGAGGGTTGTACGGAGATACTATGTTTACTATTTTTTCTTAGAATTGTGTTATTGCACCTATTACTTCTACGTCTGCATTAATCATTTCAAAATTTGTCATTAATGCTCTTTCACCTCTTTTTCTTCCTGATCTAACTTTACGGAAGATTTAATTTGCTAGCCTTAATCGGTCTCGATTTCTGGGGCGTGTTTCCGTAAGCAAATGGATAGCAGTTTTATTATTTTTAAGAAAGAGTTTGAGTTCGGCTTGTTTTGTCGCTACTCTGTTAGTGTTCCAGGTGGCTATTTCGGTGAAATTGTTAGTAAGTATGAATACTACCTTGTAATTTATTTATAATTGCAGGTAGCAGCCGTTTAGATCTTTTTTGTTAGTACATTATCTTGGAATGTGAAATCTATTAAATTGGCATACCTGGTTTGACTTCAATAGCTTGACCTGCTTTGTTTATACTTTAGTATTTCTTATTTTGACAAGTTATTCTGATAATCTACGAATTGCTTCATTCAATCTATCGATTTGATTTTTGTAAGAAACGATTTCTGCTTCTGGTGATCTTTCGGTTAATACTTGGAGTTTTTAGTGTTAGGTGGGATTTACTGTTGAATACAACATTGCACTCGGATTTAATAATCACCATCAGCTGTCAAATACGACTCATCGTTACCTATGCAAAAGGGGCCTAGCGTTGAGAATCTAATCACTACCACGAATCATGACCGCAGAAAGCCCTATTTAATTGAACGCTAACTTTTTGTCTTAATTATTCGCTCTAGAGACTACTAAAAGTTTAAGGAGGCCGAATTTTACAGTTTGGTATGAATTCTACGAATTGTCAACATTTTAATATATGAAATTTTTCTTGCCTTTGCTCTTCCATAAATTTTCACTTTTGGAGATCAGTCGGAATTTGATTTATTTAGGACGACTTTAATGATGTACAATTTTCTAGAAAATATTTACCAATCAAATCCAGAAAGTCTGTTGTATTTTCTGCTATACCTCGCTAAGGTCGCATGAATTCAGGTAATGTTTACAGCAAGCGTGGAGGAATTTTTATTTGATATACAACGTTGTTAAGAAAAAGTGGCTGGGGAGGTTGACTTAGACCCATTGAATGGGAGCGAAAACTTAGTGTTATGGGGAAATGGATGAATTTTTTGCAGATTGTGTAAAGAGTTAGTCCAGACATTACAAATTCCCCCCTACAAGATCAAAAACTCGAAGGAAAAAAAGCTATATTTAGGATCACTTTAAGAACAAACCGGTTTATTATTGGTATTTATCTCAGTAACGTGTTCAATAACTCCCTACATATGCTATCATAGCGCCCTGATGATAGAGATTCGTAAATATTTATTCACCGATCTAATTCAAGAATCATAGAAATACGACATCTATAAATTAAGCATTTGCACGACGAAATTTCAAAATTGTTTTATATCTAGCTCCAAGACCAAATGTGATTTCGTAAGAAAATTGTGGGCGAATTACATGAACGTTATTGACATAATTATTCTGATATGGAGTTATTCGTTCTACTGCAACACTACAAAATATGCACATAAGTTCAGATATCGAAGCATTCTGAAACGTGAATCAACCTTAACTAACGGCTACCCTAAATCCGTTCGTTCTAAACCGAGCTACAGTCTTAAATATCCCAAAATGTATGTTTGATGTTTAATTTACCGAAGAAGTACAAATGAATGAGAGAGAAAGAGATAAGTTAGATTAATTGACTAAGTAAGGTCGCAATATTTATAACTTCTTTCTCTTGTATCGGAGATGTTAGAATAAGCAGAATTAGACGATTGTGAGAAACGAATTAGAAGAAGGCGTACAAAAGTACTAAATTTAACAAAGCAAACACGTTAAAGCACTAACAAAATGCAAATACCGAACTATCTACTGTTATCTTCAACACTAAATAATTATAGACGACTTAAAATAGGGAAATCAACACGACGAATCGAAAGCAGAAAAGTGCGTCAGCACCTTATTAATATTTGACGCAACTTCAGGTTAGTTTAACCTCTAGAGTAAAAAGTGTTGTGCCCGAGAGAGCCAAATTATTATCAGTAGCTTGACGGACTCAGCTATTAATTAGGCGTTAAGGGAAAAGGCATGGCAACGATTTACGTATGTTATGGTCCTTGTTTCTTGGAGAAACGTAATCGAAATATTATGGTGGTACGTTTACTCACAATTTGACGATAGAGCGAGTCAAGATGCGATGTTAGCTCGCTTTTATTTATATTAAAAAGTAAATGGTTGCTTACTATTTACATATATTTTATTCTTCCCTGTGGTAACCAAGTACTCAAAATTAGGCCAAGAAAGGAAACTAAAGTGTTAGACGAGGTTGGAGATTTTAATCTAATTATGAAAATTTATTGTCAAATTGAGTAACTGTTTTCATTGTGCTTTACAACAAGGACGGGTATTTTTTCCAAATGTTGTATTTGAGTTTTTTATAGCGAGTTGCTCTTCGCGCACTAGGGCGCATTTAATGTTTTTGACTTCTATTTACGGGTCGCATTAATTGAAAGTCACGCGTTTCATTTGATTTCCCGTCCCAACAAATGCTCTCGGTGCAATATATTTGACATCGTCTCGGATAGGCAGTGCAAGTTAAGAGACTAGTAATTATCTGTTAACTTGATATTGCTAAAATAAAATCTACTCGATGTTTGAACGACGGAAGGTATTTATAGCTTATGATTTAGAAATTTTAGATTCTTCTGAAAGTAGTGATTATGACGAGGAATTAGTTCAAGTTGCAAGATTTCTATCGGAAAAAACGTAACTACCAAAAGTTAAAAATAATTAGATGTGGTTTCCCAATTTTCAGGACAGCAGGTAGATATTTATAATTTTATTATTTGATTAATAATATTTATTGTAACAATTTAAATTAAATTTCCGTTGAAGATATTAATAGGCAAATTTAATAATACTGAATTATTTTTAGCTCTGTAACTATAAATTAACTTAACTTTTGTAATATAATTATGTAGGTCAATTTTGTACTCTTAAACTAATGTGTTGCGTGGTTTAGAGTAGGTGGGCATTGAATTCGAGCTGAAACGGCACAGAGCCAGTGCATTTTGCAGTGTACAAAGTGGAACACGCTATTAGTTCAAACATAGTTATTAATTTAATTTATAGCCTTTGAAAACGTTTTAGATTTTTGCAAGGAATAAAGAATGCTAAGGAAGCGCCTCTAGCTATCAAACTTACGGTACACGTGTGTTCAGTCTTTCAGCACCACCTGTAATAGACGGTATTATGGTCACTAGACAGTTAAAGTGTTGTCGTGTTTACTTTTGGGGATATTATTTATAATTAAGTGGAAATCATGAGTGGATGTGCCGCTCACCGGGGTTATCGTTTTACAGGTATTTTTATATTGGCAATTGTTAGGTTACAGAATAATATCGTCAATGTTTGCTTATATTTGACCATTAAAGGTGTTTTGAGTTTATTTGCTTACTGCGTATACATAATAAAGTATATTGATACATTGTTTTATAATTTTCCATTGATTATACAGGGTGGGGCAGGGAAGTATCTCTAACTTTGAAGGTAAATAAAAACATAACAAAAAGTGTTAGAACAAAACTTGATTGTGGAATCAGAAGGGTACAACTGAAAGTTAATTTTATTTATTTTAAGCAATATGTCATTGAAGTGATATCCCTCATTGTCAATGCACTGATGTAACCGGGTTCGGAAGTTTTCCATAACTCTGCGAAGCATTTATTGCGGAATGCGGCCAACTTCAAGGCGTATTGCATGCTTCAAAGCAACTAGGATCCTGGGTCAATGTTTAAACACCTCACTTTTGAGGTAGCCCCATAAAAAGTAGTTGCACGAAGTAAAAAATTTTGCGAACGCGCGGGCCATGTAATGTCACCGTACCGAGAGATTAGGCGACCGGGCAACCTTTCCCTCAAAACAACCTTTGAATTTCTAGCAGTATGGGCCGTGGCACCATCCTGCTGAAATCATACTTGTCCCAAGCTAATCTGTTGAAGTTCAGGTTCAAGAAATTGTTGGATCATGGTTACATACCGCTCAGAATTGGCGGTAACAGCATAATTGTTCTCTTCAAAGAAATAAAGCCCCACTATTAATTGCACACAAAACTGTTACTTTATCACTATGTAGAGGCCTCTCATGAATTACCTTAAGGTTTTCACCACTCCAGTAACGTATATTCTGCTCACTAACTCTTCCAGAAATGTGGAGGTGAGCCTCGTCACTAAACAAAACACATGCATCTTGAGACAAGGTTTCAATGAAAGTTTTACATGCCTGTACTCGATTTTGCCAGTCTCGCTGTAAGAGTTGTTGAGCAATGATCATCTTATATGAATGGAAGTGCAGGTCTTCGTGGAGAATTCGACGCACAGTACGCTTAGAAAGCGCCAGGGCGGATGCATGCTTGCGAGCAAAACGCTTAAAGGACTGCAAAATCGATCTTCTTACACGGTCAATGTTTTCTGGAGTTCGGATCGTCCTCTGAGCTTCAACTCCTTTTTGCGCAACCCTATCACATGCACAGAAGTTCTCCTCCCATAACAAAATTGATTTTCGGTCAGGAACAGCATTTCGAGATGGAATTCGATTACGAGTACGCAGCGCACGCTGCACTGTAATGATAGACTTGTTTTGGGTAAAATACGTCTCGACAGCACGTTGCTCGTTCGACCAAGGCATATCTACAACTAATCGCTCACTAATGAAAACTTCCAAGGACACAGCGTCGATTGAGCCTACCACCACTCCTCCAACACGTCCCTTCCACTCACAACGCCATCTCGAAAGTAGGGATACTTCCCTACCCCACCCTGTATAATCAAAGTAAATATTAGATTTAATTACTTTATTACGTGCCCTTTTGCATGCCTTGCTTAATCGTTTTATTTGTCTTAAAACGTGTACGTACGCCAATGAGTTAATGGAGCAAGGACAAGCCAGGTGTATAGATTTTTACATGTTCATTAAGACTAAAAACAGTTGCCTCAAGCACAAATATAAACAAATAATTATACAAAAATATACGTCAAAGAACGAAAGTAAATAATTAATCTAGTACGTGTAACTGACTGATGTTCATATTTTATTTGATGACATCCATGTGAGGTGAAGACTAACAATCCCAGTTATCTTTGGTAAAAACCTACTATGATCTATACTGACTACTTAAGAAGCAACTGTTTATTTTTACTAATATACTATTTGTAATTTATTTTGAGAAACGCAGCGCCATTGCGTTTCAAATTTCAAATTGTTTTGCAATAATATCATCCTTTTTACTTCTCCAGTGTTGCACCTCCTACTCACGATTTTATTGGCAATAAAATGGGTGAATCGATTTGAAAATTATGGGAAGTTTGAAAATAAGCACTAAATATCGACACTATTAACGGTATCTACAAAATTAATACTATAAAATATTACCACCACTCCTCCAACACGTCCCCTCCATTCACAACGCCATCTCGAAAGTAGGGATACTTCCCTGCCCAACCCTGTATTTAAAATAAAAACTATTTGAAGTCAAAATTTTTTTACTGTGTAACGCTTGTTTATGTGCTCATAGGCGTGCATACTTTAATTTGTTTCAATTTGTTATTAATTTTAAGTACGCACACTAATGATAGAATAGTAAACACGCGCACAACAGCTAACGCCGCCATAATAGTCAGTGGATTTAGTTATAAATTTACGTGTTTAGGGCGCTTCCTTAGTACCTTTTATTCGTTGGATTTTTTGTTTTATGCAAATGCTTAGTCTCCAATAATTAGTTATTATTTTAGCAGTGTTTAATTCTATATTTAGATTTTAAGTAAACAGATGATAATTTGTTGTGAACTAATAATTCGAATCTACAAAAAGTGAACATAAATTTTTCTTAACTAGCCCCATCCTCATTACACCTCGGCTGGTAGTTTGCAAATTAAATTTAGTGTTACGAGTTTCTTACTCTATGTGAAAGGCGTACCTGAATTAAGTTTGGATGGTACTAAATTGAAATATTCAAATAACCATTATATTTTATAAAATTTATTTGTGGAGAATACTAAGTAATTAACAAGTTTCGCAAAAATGGATTCGCAATTAAAATAATGTTTATGAAAGAAGTAGTAAAGCAAGCAGAATACTAAAAATCCGGTGTGAGACAACACACGACTTTCTCTTACGCACATAGATATGCCAATAGTGTTCACAAATGATTAGATTATTGTCTACGTTTATTTTGGAAACGATAAT